>CANUEP010109857.1:0-56540 GCA_947857235.1 Jatropha podagrica
GCTTTATAATGAATTTTATATATTAATGCAATAGGTATAGATCCATGTTTCATTTTATAATTATGTGTTTTAATTTCTAGAATCATACTGTCTAATATGTTTA
This sequence comes from Jatropha podagrica, assembly GCA_947857235.1. NCBI lineage: Eukaryota > Viridiplantae > Streptophyta > Magnoliopsida > Malpighiales > Euphorbiaceae > Jatropha > Jatropha podagrica. The sequence continues at coordinate 104 of CANUEP010109857.1, forward strand.
AATCATTTAATGAAATCATCATATCTGGGTATACTTCAAATGATATGGGTCCTTCACTTAAACTTGTTTCAACTGATCCTAACAAAGAATCTTGAAAGTTTAAGAATCTGGCATCCCTTACCACTGCTAGTATACTTGTGTTTAATCCTTCTCTAGTTAAGGGTTTTATTCCTACTTGAATTAAACCTATATGAATATATTTATATTTTTTAGCCTTATGTTGCTGTAAGGTTTTATATATATATATGTAATATAGCTACTCTATTTTTTATATAAATATTTATCTTATATATATAAAATTTTTTTAATATAATTTATGATAATAAAATAATAAAAAAATTCGCGCTAACGCGGAGCTTTACCTAGTTAAAACTTAAAACTAAGTAAAAGACTCAAAATCCATTTGTTTAGATCATGTCAATCAACCTTGGATTTTCTTTCTAGCCCTTCTCTTCACTTAGAAACTTGTAGATCGTCGTAACCAATATGTGCTCATAACTTGACACACATTACATCTTCACGAAGTCACTACCATCTTCTTTCTTTTCTTGTTGTATATAGAAATTATTTATTTCTATTGTATTTTGGCTTTGAGCTTCATATTTTTCAGTCATAATAAGCCTTCTAAATAGATAACTAAGCAATGTTAGAAAATAAAACGTAGATTACAGAAAGTTGAAGATTGCTTTGATAGTCTATTCACTGTCCTTAAGGAATTAAAGCTCCACTATATTGTATTCTGTGTGTTTGCAGTGTCCCTTCAGAATTTTATAAAGCAAAATATTGAACAAGAGAATTAAGAAGTTAGTAATTGTATAAGTTGAAAAGGAAATTTTTATAACGATTAACGATTTTGAACAGTCATAAAATGACTTTCAATGGGCATATAGTTATCTTCTTATTCAAATTTAATAACTGTTAAAATAACAGTTATTTATCTTGAGCAGTAATTAAATTCGAATTAAAATGATAATAACAAATGAATAATTCAAAATTATTTAATAAAAAAGAATCAATAATAAAAAGTTGTAAATTCGACAACAACTTTAAATTATAAATTATTTTAGAAGTGCCCCAAGCTCCCAATTTTGGTTTCTCTCCATATCTTTCCGCCACCTATTTTATTTAAATAGTTATATGAAGTATTTATAAACACTTATAATCTTTTTGTATCTTTTCGCGACATAACTTGTATTATCAACTAACGACGCTAACAAGCAAAATGTAAATAAACCATTTTTTCTATCTAATTGAAATCTTTTTGGAGAGATCTCCTTCATTCTCTGGTTTTAGGTTCATCTACTTCCTCCAGATTCAACAGACCAGGCCATAATTATTTCTCGCTTACTTGATGAAGAAGCAGTATCAGAAAGGCCTTTTCTTTCAACAAAAGCTGGCTGCCCAGGGATTGGAAAGGTTGCAACTTCACTACTTAGCATGACAACAACATTTGACATGTTGGGACGATCAGCAGGATCTTCTTGTACACATACCAATGCAACATGTAGACACTTGATAAATTCATTGCGATTAACACTTTGACTTATTGTCTCATCCAAGAAATCCAATGCCTTATCTGCTCTCCACAATCTCCATGCCTGTCATTTACATATTTGGTCTGTCCTAATTACCAAAAAAGTAGAAAAGCATTAAATTAGACTAAAACTAACTATCCCAACTTACAGTGCTCAAAAGGTTCAAATCTTTTTCTAGCTTAAAAGCTCCGGTGCTCCTTCTTCCACTTAGAATCTCCAGCACCACCACTCCAAAACTAAAAGCATCTGATTTAACCGAGAATAGTCCATCTAATGCATACTCCGGGGACATATAGCCACTGCATGCATTTTCAGAAATTTATCATGATAATTCAGGCTTTCTTTCGTATTACCTTTCTAAAATAATCTAATATATTGGACTTCCCTGGAATTAGTCAGGTATTCAAAATTTTATACTACTTGAGTGAAACTTACTAAGTTCCCATAACTCTCTGAGTGCTTCCTTCTGTTTGTTTGCCTTCAAATATCCTTGCTAAGCCAAAATCAGAAATTTTTGGGTGGTTCATTTCTGCATCCAGTAAAATGTTGCTTGTTTTCAAATCTCTATGAATAATCCTCAATCTAGAATCTTGGTGCAGATATAGAAGCCCTCGAGCCACTCCAAGAATGATGTTGAAGCGTAACTCCCAATTCAGAAGCAGACTGAGCTTTGGATCTTGAACATTTTTTCCATCCATACAAAGATTAGCAATTCTGAAGCATACCGAGCTTCTTGCAATGAGAATGAGAAAATTCCTTTTGAGGCTTACCAAATATAAATCCATCTAAGCTTTTATTAGGCATATATTCATAGAGCAAAATCTTTTCATTTCCGTGAATACAATACCCCAAAAGCCTTACAAGATTTCGATGTTGAAGTCTAGCGATCAGCACAACCTCATTTTTAAATTCCTCTAATCCTTGTCCAGAAACACTTGAAAGTCTCTTGATAGCAATTTCTTGACCTCCCGGAAATGTGCCCTGGACCGTACTTGTCTTACAATCAATTTAAGCCATTAGCCAGGAAAAAAAATGCATCATCTGAAAATTACCTTGTAGACAGGCCCAAAGCCTCCTCTTCCAAGCTTGTTTGCAGCTGAGAAATTATCTGTAGCGGCTATTATGCTGTCTAAGTCAAAAAAGGGTACCTCTATTCTCTTCTTGTCCTCTTCTTTAAAATCTTCGGAGTATATCAAGCCTTTGACGCGTTTCTCAGTGCCATATAAAACAGTTGCATTTCTTTCAATATTTTCCTTTCTTTCTGAATTCAGGAAAATAACTATAAATCTAAGACACCAACTGAAGTTAATAATATCAATAAAATTTAAGCTAAAGCAGGGAAAGCTTTTTTAGTTACCTTTTCTTTTGACCATACTTCTCTTACATATGAAAATGACAGCGATCACACATGAAAAAACTATAATGCATGCAATAATTACTCCAAGGATCAAAAGCAATGGTGCACTTTTTCTGTGAGATCCTTCTTCAGATTGCCTATGATTACTTCCGGCTTCTACTGGAAGAAAAAGAAATACCTTTAAATGGATTTATTTGGAAGAATCTAATTGCATTGTGTTTCAAACCCAATCAATGCATGGTTTTCATTTATTTTTACAGTTATTTGAGTCTTATGGCGGCGTGCTGTCACCTCAAGAGTAATAGAATCCATTAAACACGAAAATGAAATTGGAAAACGCATCAAGAATTGTTTCATGCCCTTATATATAGTAAGATGTTCACCAGGAGTACAATTTAGCGCAGAGCCATCCCATCTGAAGTTAGCATTGCAAAGGCACCTTTTCGGACCATCTCTTGTTACATTGCATGTTGAATATGGCCAATCCTTGCAGTCGGAAGAAGAAATGCAGCTTGGCTCTTTAGGTGGATCCCAACTGATCTCTATTTCATCGATACCTTGAAATTTAATATCAGAACTTAAACTTCCTGCATCAGTGTCATGCGAGCATGTAACATGAATCAATTTAAAATGTAAAGATAGCGACCGATTTAGTTGCAGAATCTCTCCACTTCTGGCATCACAATTATTTGTTTCTTTTGCTTGGATGACAAATGTTCTTGCAGTTGGATTGATGCTAGTGACATTGTAGCTGCCAGTTTCAGGTATATTAAAGCTAAGCTTGCCTGTGGGGTAATTGCTGCAGTGAAAATTGAAATAAGCAGGATCACCACAATTTGATCCTGTACTTAGAGGATAAGGAATTATATTTGTGCCGCAAGCTTTGCAAGTTCTCACCGTTGATTCTGCAAAAGTAGATTTTGTTACTTTTTTTATTTTTTCCAATTGCATACAAAATAATTACAACGAGATCCAAGACTTCATTGCTAAACAAATTGAATCACTCTTGCTTAAGTGGAAGGAATACTACGTCATCTACAAATGAATTTCAGAATTTATTAGACAATATTCTACCCGCTACAATATAGTTAAACTATATATTATGTTTGCTGCTCTTCTGTTTAGCTCTAATAAGTTGCTTAATTATTTTGCTTCAATAAAATTAAAGAATCTGTGATAAGGTTTCATTTGTTTCAAGAATGAAAATCAGATTTTGTACTGCAAGATGGTCCTTCCTTAGAAAAAAACCTGGAATAGGAGGTACCTAAGTCAGAACTTGCCAGACGCACAGAGATGTTATTACCACCGTCATAATCTTCCTGAAGATTTTTAAGTTCCTCTGTCCAAATCCAGCAAGTGGAGGGTGCCGTCCGTTCACTATTTTCATTTTGAGTGTAGGAATAAGCAACGCATTGACAATTCTGAAGACAAGCTTCTCTGCATTCTGTTTCACTTTTATCTTCAATTTTAAAATCTGTATTGTACACTTTCATCTTCTCCAATTTCAAGAAGATATCATTCTCGTTACAAGTTGAATTTCTAGTGCATCCACTAGAGAATTCTCTGTTGTCCCAGAGTGCTTGAACTTCAGGCCTAAAGCCTGGCAAACATTTGCAAGCCAAAATATCGTTTGAATTACAACTGCTGAAGCTTCCACAAGCATCAAGCACACTACATCTATCCATTGGATTCCACCATATTTTAGACCATTTATTTTCATCCATATCCAAACTCCAATACTGTATCTCCCCATTAAAATTAATCACAACCCTTGTACTATTATAAATCGAGGTTGCATTTGAACTGTTGAATAACAAGTTTTGTACTGCGTAAGGTAGTTTATCAGAATGAAAAAATTTACCTGAAACCCCACTTCTCCAGTGATTGATATAGGAATTTCGATTGATGATGAGTTGATTCCTATCTTCTTGATCTAGCTTCAATTTGAAGTTTCCAAGTTTTGGATCAATTTGACTCGTCCACGAGGTCAGCGTAAGCTCGTCGTCCATCTTCATACCCGAAATAAATGTATCAGTTGGTTGTTTAAAGCTTTGCCATTTATTCACTTCCCACTGGTCCCTCAAAACCAAGTTTCCAGAATCCATGAGCTTCGCCTCCAGAAAGAATTTTGGATTTGAAGGTTCCTCAAGATTTGTATGCCAGTAAAGTTTTCCAGATTTATCCAATACCTTAAGGTTGCCATAATCTACAGCAAAAACTCCACCAGTTTCTGTAAGTGGGGAATCTCTATTGGCAACCCACACAACTGTTCTTGGATTCATTTTGTAATACCAGATTCCAACATATCTTCTATGATCGGAACTTCCATCAGGAGTAAAGAACCCCAGTTCAAATCTCTTCCCGGATGAAACGAGAGTTTCTCCATCTGTAAGAGAAATGTTTGCCGACGAGATAGTATCCCTACCTACGGAATGAATAACTGAAGAACACAAAATCAGTACACAAAAAATGATTGTAATAGCTAGCATCTTATCCGTGGATTTCAAAGATCATTATTCGTAGTATTCGCTATCATGGAGAGTTGAAAGAAAGGATCCAAATCATTGAAGAGATATCTACCATACATGAAGGAAAAGCGTGGCCAATGACTTCAAGTGAAAGACTTCAGGTCAATGGTTAAAGAAATCCTCAGTTTAATGAGTTGATAGATTACAGTGTTCTAAGCAACTAGACATGTGATAGTTTAAAACATAAATTTACTTCATATGTTTGTCCATTCGCTTTCTGTAATTATACTTCAACCATTTAAAGTTTCACAAATTAAATTTAACAATTCCCTGTAGAATTGTGTGTGTTGAGAGTAATCTCATGTCATTTTATTAAATTGTCCAAAAAATAGACCCTTCAATCTGAGAATGGAATAGTCAATTCCCTGATCCTTCGATCAACGAGGTAATGACAAGAACTTCTGTCACTATGCCATCGTTGGAATTGTTCGAAGACTTCAGTCATCTAGTATTGGCCAGAAAATAAAAAAGTTACAGGCTTTATAATAACGAAGATAATTATAAAATTTCATTTTTTCTTTCAAAAAAAAAAAAAAAAAAAAAATTGCAAGCGATTATCTGAACCCTATAAAATTTTATAATCAATTGTCTTTAAGTTTTGGCTACGTCGAAAGGAAAAAACTTGATCATACGACTAAAAAAATCAAGCAATTTCTAGCCGGAAATGTGTATAGTTGGCCAGGAGTCCACATCACCAATAAAAAAAGAGTTGAGTTGGCACAAGTAAATTTAATTGCTGACTTGGATTAAATAGATGTGACATGGCACAGGAGCTTAACAAAGTACATTTTTTTCGTTCTTTAACAATCTATTTCTCACTTCATCATCGTCCATACATTTTTAGGAGCTTGAAGAACCTTTCAAAACCCACTCATAACAGAGGAGAATCATTTTTTTTTGACGTTGACATGACCCTTTCTTTGAAGAGAGAGTCTCTAGTATTTTAATATTTATATTTAACTAATTAGAGGAATAAGTTGTAAATTTTTGAAGAAAAAAATTTTATTCATTGAAAATTCTCTCTCTAATTTATGAGAGAATTTTAAATGCAATGATTTATTGTAGAAATTTAATAAAATAAAATAAATATTTAATTAAATATTGAATTTAATTGAAAATATTTATTTCATTAGATATTAAATAAAAACTTTTACAACTCAAAAAATTTTCTCACACCTTATCACACTGGCACACACCTTCTCTTTTTCTCTCTTTTCTTCTTATTTGCTTTTCTTTGTTGCAATTACTCCTTCAAAGTATAACCTATTTATAGGCAAAATACTAGATAGTCAAATACAAAATGATGACTGCAATCTTATCAGTTTTTTCGACAAATGTAAATTGTCATTTTCTCTGCCAATTTCTTTTTTTTTTTCTTCTAACTTTTGTCAATTCGTGGGGTCTAACGGGACCTTCACTTTCGAATTTTTATTATTTTATTTTGTGTTGATTTTAACACTCCCCCTCAATATAAAATATATTTCTTTATTTTAACACTCCGCCTCAATATAAAATATATTTCTTTATATTTTCTTTTGAGGACATACCAAAGAGTTTTCGAAAATCTTCCATTTTTGTACTAGGTAATTCTTTGGAGAAAATATTAGCTAAATGATATTTAGTCTTCACCTTCATTATCTTAATCTCATTTTTAACTGCTTTCTCTCTTATAAAGTGGTATTGCACCTCCATATATTTGGTTCCTACATGAAATACTAGATTCTTAACTAAGCTGATTGCTAACAAATTATCACAAAACAATGATATTGGATTATTAATTTCTTGATGCAAATCCTTAAGTAGTTGTGCTAACCAAGTGCTCTCTTGCGCCGCCATTGTAGCTGCTCGGTACTCTGTTTTTGTGGTTGAGAGTGACACTGTTGGTTGTCTTTTACTGCACCAAGTAATTGTTCCAAAACCTAGATTGAATACGTAACCTGTTGTTGACTTTCTTGTGTCATAATCATTAGTATAATCAACATCACAATAGCTTTCTAATTTGAAATCAACTTTTTGTAAAATAACCCAAGATCAAGTGTTCCTTTAATGTATCTCAAAATTCTTTAAACTGCTTCCAAATGAGGCTTTTTCAAATTTTGCATGAAACGGTTTGCTACTCCAACTGCAAATGCAATATCTGGTCTTGTTAGTATTAGATAGATTAAACTTCCAACTCTCTGTCTTTACATTTTTTGAATCCTCCGATTCTTTGCCTTCTTAAATACTTAGTTTGGTGTTTATCTCAATTGGAAGAGCAAGAGGTTTACAATTGAGCATTCCATATTTTTAGAGTAGATCTTTTGCATACTTTTACTGGCATATGAACACTCTCTCCTTTATCCGTTCCACTTGTAATCCTAGAAAGTGATTCAATTGTCCAAGTTCTTTCATTTGAAAGCGAATTGATAAATTCTTCTTTGTTTGTTGGATCTCAGTCTCATTATCTCCAGTAATAATAAGATCATCAACATAAACTAGGACGATTGCTAACTTCTCTTCTCGAGCTTTGACAAATAAATTGAAATTAGCTAGCATAACTGTATAACCATTATGAATAAGAAACTCACTAATTTTTCCATACCAAGCTCTTGGAGCTTGTTTGAGTCCATACAAAGCCTTCTTCAACTTGCAAACATGTTGAGGACAAAGCTTATTTTCAAAGCCTTATGATTGCTCCATGTAAACTTCGTGATCTAACTCTCTATTTAGAAAAGCATTTTTCACATCTTTCTGCCACAGATTCCATGACTTGCACGCTGTAAGTGCTAGTAAAATACGAACAGTTGCAATCTTGGCTACTAGACTAAATGTCTCATATAGTCTAGTCCATATTGTTATGAAAACCCTCGAGCAACTAATAGAGCTTTGTACCTCTCAATTGATCCATCTGGCCGAGATTTGATCTTGTAACCCATTTGCATGATTTGGGTTTTACATCTTTTACCTTTGGAACTAAATCCCATGTTTGATTTTCTTCCAAAGCTTTAACTTTTTCCATCATGGCTTGAATCCATTTCGCTTTCTAAGATGCCTTTTGATAGAATTCTAGTTCCTTTTCAACTTCCATGAGTGCAACATTAGCATACTTTGATTTGGCTTCATCTGCCTAACTGATCTTCTTCGCTGTGATGATGATGGCTCTGGTTGTAATAATTCTGACATTGGTTGATCGTCTGACATACTTGTTGATTAGCCCTCATTTTATATTTCTTAGTAAACACCTGTCTACCATGGCTTTTCTTGTGGTATTGACTGTGAAACAGCTTCGATACTTCGTTGCAATTCTAGTGGTTCTTCAAACTTTTCTTGCAATCATTCCTCTACCTCCTTAGATTGAGGTAACGCCACGTACTCTGAGGTCTACTAGGATGATATCTCATAAAATACAACATTGCGTGAGACATAACATTGGTCATTATTAGGGGTGTTCATGAACTACCCAAACCGAACCAAATCGATCTAAAACTGTGGTTTTAAAAGTTCACGGTTTGGTTCAATTTTTTTAAATTAAAAAATCAAGCTTTTAGTTCGGTTTATGGTTTAAGCCTCAAACCGTCAAACCGAACCAAGTTGCTCTCTCTCTCTCTCTCTCTCTCTCTCTCTCTCTGTGTGTGTGTGTGTGTGTGTGTGTGTGTGTGTGTGTGTGTGTGTGTGTGTGTATATATATATATATATATATATATATATTTATGTTTGAACTTTTAAATTCAATCCAATTTTTTTAATGAAAATTTCCTTTGTATTATTAATTTATATTGGATAGTAAATTATGATATTAGTTTATTGGATAATAAATTAAATAATACTCTCTTATTAATTAGATAAATTGTATAATTATTTTGTAAAATATTTAAAATATTAAAGATTCATGTAAAATTAGATTAATATATATATATATATATATATATATATATATATATATATATATATATATATAAGTAAAAATATAATTTTTTTATTTTATTTTTAGTAGTAGATGTAATTCAATCAAAATTTAAATTTTATATATGTAGATTACTTAATTATTATTTTATTAAATATATATTTTTCGAATTATACCAAGGAAAATACATATTCAAAAATTAATTTTAAAAATCTAAGAGCTATTCAAAATTATGTGTATTTTATGGCTTAATTTTTGTGAATTTATTTTTCATATTTTGTATAGTGATAATTTTTTTCTTGTTAATTAGATAAATGAGGAAGTTTAATTTTTTTTAAACCGCGTAAATTACTAAACCACACCAAATCAAACCAAACTGATGCTAAAATTTTGGTTTAATTTTGAACTTTTTGATGGTTTGGTTTGGTTTTAATTTTTTTCAAACTGCCATTTTAGGTTTGGTTCGATTATTATATCTAAACCGAACCAAACCGACATATGAACACCCTCTAGTCATTATTAAGATTACAACATCTCCAATCTTTTCTAGTTTTATCATATTCTACAAAGATGCATGTGATCACCTTTTTATCAAATTTACTTTGAAGATGATCAGGCACAAACACATAACAGACACACCGAAACACTTTGAAATGTGATATGTCGTATTTTTATAGTATTTTTAGCTTAGTTTTTATTTAGATTTATTTATTTATTTATTTATTAAGTTTTCTTAATTCTGATAAGTTTGATTTGAAGGATTTTTAGCATGAAAATAGCCAAAATTTGTATCAAAGATGGTTGGAGCTGAAATTTTTGAGTTAAATGTTTAATATGGTCAAGTCAGTAAAGTATACGACCATGTTACCAAAATAGCTGAAAATTCAAGTTGACCGAATTTAACTATTTAGCCTATGTAGATTTGAAGTATGGGTGTGGCTTGTACATGAGACTGCATGCGAATAGTAAAAGGGCCCACCTTAGCATTGCTTTAGCTCAATTTGGTGAAGGAGACCCCCTAATTAAGAAGAAATACATCACAAAATCAATTTCCTATTCAAATAATATTTCCTCCTAATTAGGCCAGCTAATTTTCTACTCAAATTTGAAGACACTATATGAAGTCTATAAAAAGAGAGATCACCCCAGCGATTGAAGGATCGAATTTTAGATCTTAGATCTTTTTCCTATTCTTTTCTTAGTTTTTCTTTCTTTTAAGTCTTCAAGTATTCAAGTTGTGTAAAGAATCAAGGAAGCCGTCCACTCTATTTGTTGACTAGTTTTTATCTCTAAACTCTTAATCTTGTTTTTATTTTTCATTATTCATTTTGATTATGGAATTATTTTCAAGTTTAATGGAGTTTTTTTTAATTTCTATATTGAACTAAACTCTCATACTTGAAATTTGATGTAACTTAATTTCTAGTCCAATTTATGATATTAGATTTTTTTTCTTGTTCAAGATATAATTTATTATTAAATTTAATGTTTCTAGATAAGTTTCTTCTCTGGATTGATTTATTTCATTAATCACGATCAGAAAAAGGGTTTTTGATTAAAAAAGGTAATAAATTACATGAAAATAATAACTTGATGCAGAAGCTATATGGTTTGACTCATGAGGGGTTTTCATAAGTCAATGACCTTAGGTTATGAATTCTTAAACAAACCATAAAACTTAATGATCTAATTCATATTTGATTGTACTATTGGGAGATAAATAATTAGACGGGTTAAAATAGCTAATAATATATTAGGAGAGCTTGTTAGTGATTTTAGGGTTGTTTTCCTACTTGAACAATTAAAATTGATTAATAAACTAATAAAATAAATTGGATAGAATTCAATGAAGTCAAAATCCCTAGTAGCTTTTTAACCTTGATTTTTTTTAAATCAATTATTCTTGTTGAATTCTTTTCTATTGTTTTTTTTACTTTTATTTTTATTTTTATAGTTATTCTCTTTATTATCGTTTAAATAATAATAGGTTAACATATTTTTAGTACTTGGTAAATATAATTCATGGGACAATACTCTACTGACTCTTTATTACTTGCTGCGATTTCAAACACTTGCAAAAACTATTGTCAAGTTTTTGGCACCGTTGTTGGGGACTAGCGTTGTCAATATCAACACTAGTTACCCTATTATTAATTTAGACATTTATTTTTCTATTATTTTAATTTTTCTTTCTAAAGAATTTTTAGTTGTTTATGCAAAGACGGTCTCGTAGCATTAAACCTTTAGTTTTTTATCCAGAAATTGAAAAGACTTGTCGATGGAATAATGCTGCAAAAAGGAATCGAGAGCGTGAGCTAAGAAGACATTCAAACATGGCTGGATTAGAGGATGAAATACACGATTTAGTGGAGCAAGAGGAACATGAGAAATTGCAACTTCAGCTCGAACAAAATCGAAGGCCTCAACATCCTATTCATACTTTGTATAATTACACTACTCCTTCTCTTAATTGGGCTACCTCAAGTATCACCAGATCTAGGGTAGAAGCTAAGAACTTTGACATCAAACCTACAATCATCCAAATGCTTTCTACCTCAATCCAATATGGAGGTTTACCTAGTGAGGGTCCTAATGCCCATATCACAAATTTGCTGGAGATTTGTGATACCTTCAAACAAAATGGAGTTTCTAAGGATGCCATCAAATTGAGATTGTTCCCTTTCACCTCGAGAGATAAAGCACGTGCTTGGTTGTAATCATATCCTGCAGGGAGTTTCACTACATGGGAGGAACTAGCTCAAAAAATTTTGGCAAAAATTCTTTCCATCTTCAATGACCACAAAGCTTCGTAATAAGATAATGACTTTTTCCCACCATGATCAAGAGAGTTTATATGAAGTTTGGGATAGATTCAAGGACCTATTGAGAAAGTGCCTACATCATCCTTTTCCCAAGTGGTTATAGGTACAAACTTTCTATAATGCATTATCTCCTAACATAAAGATTACTTTAGATGCAGCTGCTGGAGGATGTTTTGAAAAAAAGGAGATTAATGACACATATGACTTGATAGAAGAGATGATGGACAATATTCATTATTAAATACCTCTGAAAGGAAGAAAACTATAGGAGTCTATGAGATTGATGCCATAACCCTGCTCAATGCCAGGGTAGACAATATGGTAAGGAAGTTAGATTTGTTTACCAATAACCCTGTTAATTCTATTGTGCAAGCATGTGATAGGTGTAATGGGCAACACAGAATTGAGGAGTGCATGTTGGATACTCTAAATCCTCAAACTTTGGAGCAAGTTAATTATGTGATGAATCAAGGAAGGAAGAATTACCTATATTCTAACTTTTATGACAATAGGTTGAGAAATCATCCTTACCTTTCTTATGGGAATCCTAAAAATGCCTTGAATGCACCATCAGGTTTTCCTCCTTAAGAAAAGAAGGTTCATGATGATCTCTTTACTGCTCTCTCTAAATCCCACATGGAATTCATGAATGAAACTCAAGAGAATCACAAAATCCAACAAGCTGCGATAAGGAACTTGGAAATCCAATTTTGACAGTTTGCAAGCATAATGGCCTCAAGACCATAAGATGCGTTACCTAGAAATATTGAGAAAAATCCTAAAGAACAAGCACAGACTATTACCTTGAGGAGTGACAAAGAATTGGAGGATCCACCCAAGAAGGAGGAAGGAAATAAAGAGAATAAGGTAATCCCAATCATTGATCTTAAAGAGAAAGAAGAGGAAAAGCCCTGTGTTTCACCTATTCATTTCCCTCAAAGGCTTAAGCAATCAAAGGATAATAAAAGCTTCCTCAAGTTTCTTGATGTGTTTAAAAAGCTTCAAATAAATATTCCTTTTGTCAAAGCTCTTGCTCAAATGCCCAATTATTCAAAATTCTTGAAGGAGATCTTAAGCAAGAAAAGGAAGATTGATGATCAAGAAACAATAATGTTAACGGAGGAGTATAGTGCAATCATTCACAATAAATTGTCTTCTAAGTTAAAAGATCCAAGAATTTTTTCTATCCCTTGTAATATTGAAAATCTTGATTTTGATAAAGTTTTAGCTGATTTAGGTGCAAGTATTAATCTTATGTCTTATGAGGTGTTTAAGATGCAAGGGATGAAAGAACTAAAGCCAACATAGATGTCTCTACAATTGGCAGATATGTCAATCAAATACCCAATGGAAATTATATAACACATGCTCATCAAGGTAGGTAAGTTTATCTTTTATGTTGATTTTGTTATCCTTGACATTGATGAAGATAGGGAAGGATCCCTCATCATTGGAAGGCCTTTCCTTGTAACTGTAAGAGCCTTGATTGACGTTCATGAAGGTAATCTTACTTTAAGTTTAGGTCAAGAGGAAGTCGTTTTTGATGTTCTTAAATCTTATAAACTTCCAATGGACTCTGGTGATTGCTTTAGAATTGATGTTGTTGATGATTATGTGAAAGAAACCTTACATGCTAAAAAGGTGACATTAGCACTAATGCTCAAAGCATCAAAAGTGAGAAAGAGAGCAAACTACCAAAGCAAGAACTAAAACAACTTCCTTCTCATCTTAAATATGCTTTCCTAGGTGGTAACGATTCTTGTCCTGTTATTATTTCTTCTCACTTATCACTTGATCAAGAGAAAAGGTTATTGCAAGTTCTAAGTAAGCATAAAAAGGCTTTGGGATGGTCAATTTCAGATTTGAAAGGGATTAATCCAAGTGTATGCATGCACAAGATCTTGATGGGGGAATACAAGCCTACAATTGGGCATCAAAGGAGATTAAATCCAAACATGAAGAAAGTAATCCAAATAGAAATCATGGAGATTCTAGATGCCAAAATTATCTATCCAATCTCAAATAGTAGTTGAGTAAGCCTTATGCAAGTTGTTTCTAAGAAAGAAGTTATGACAGTTATTTCTAATAATAATAATGGGTTAATTCCTACTAGAATTGTGACATCTCGATCCAGCAAAGTGATCCTAAGAGGGCGGGTAGAGCAGGGCTCCTGGCGAGCTTCTAGGATGGCAAGCTAGCTAGGGTAGTGGAGTGCGTGACACAGGAATGAATAAGATCATATATAAAAAAGGGGGTAACTAATCATTAGAGGTGCCTTTTGGTGGAATGGCTAGAGAGTTGGAAGAACTCTAGAGTTAAGCGTGCTCACTTGATAGAAATCCTAGGATGGGTGACCTCCTTAGAAGTTCTCATTTCACCTGCGGGACAAAACTGTGCGGGTCTTGCCATTCTAGTACGGGATGGAACCGACTTAATCTAAAGCGAACAATGCCTCTGGTGGTTAGAGTCAGGGCATTACAATTTGGTATCAGAGTCTGACCCCCTCCAGTAGATATATGGTTCGAGGACGAACCACGCAGAAGTTGGTGGGCATGTGACATATCGACTAGTACGGGATGGAACCGACTTAATCTAAAGCGAACAATGCCTCTGGTGGTTGGAGTCAGGGCATTACAATTTGGTATCAGAGTCTGACCCCCTCCAGTAGATATATGGTTCGAGGACGAACCACGCAGAAGCTCGTGGGCATGTGACATACCGACTCGGTAAAGCGATCCGAAGAGGGTAGGTAGAGTAGGGCTTCTGGCGAGATTCTAGGATGGCAGACTAGCTAGGGTAGTGGAATGTGGGACACATAAATGAATCAGATCATATATTGAAAAGGGGGTAACTAATCATCAGAGGCGGCTTTTGGTGGGATGGCTGGAGAGTTGGAAGAACTCAGTTTAATGAGTTGACAGATTACAGGGTTCTAAGCAACTAGACATGTGATAGTTTAAAACATAAATTTACTTCATATGTTTGTCCATTCGCTTTCTGTAATTATACTTCAACCATTTAAAGTTTCACAAATTAAATTTAACAATTCCTTGTAGAATTGTATGTGTTGAGAGTAATCTCATGTCATTTGACTCTGATGGTTGGAGTCAGGGCGTTAAAAGAATTGTCATATGTTGGCGTGTATATATTGATTATCGAAAGTTAAACAAAGCAACACGCAATGACCACTTTTGCTTACCTATCATTGATCAAATGCTTGGAAGACTTACAGGTTATCCTTACTATTGTTTTCTAGATAGTTATTCAAGATATTTTCAAATACTCATAGCTCCCAAGGTTCAAGAAAAGACCACTTTCACTTGCCCTTATGGTACTTTTGCTTATAGGAGAATGCCATTTGTGTTGTGTAATGCACTTGCGATTTTTCAAATGTGTATGATGTCCATATTTTCTGACATGATTGAATTTTTGAAGTTTTTATGGATGATTTTTCTATATTTGGTTCTTCTTTTAATTCTTGTCTTCATAACTTTCTCTAGTAATGCAGCGATGTGAAGACAATAACCTTCTCTTGAATTGGGAAAAATGTCACTTTATGGTTAGTGAAGGTATTGTTTTAAGGCATAGAATTTCAGGAAAAGGGATTGAGGAGGACAAGGCCAAAATTGAGGTAATTAAAAAGCTACCACCTCCGAATTCAGTAAAAGGAGTTAGAAATTTTCTTGGTAATGTAGGTTTTTATAGCAGATTTATCAAGGACTTCTTAAAGATCACTAAACCTCTATGTAATTTGTTGGTTAAAGATGTTCCTTTTAATTTTAATGAAGAGTGTTTGATTGCTTTTAATAGGTTGAAGAAGGAATTGATTTCAGCTCCTATAATTGCTACACTGAATTGGAGCCTAACTTTTAAGCTTATGTGTGATGCTAGTGATCATGCTATAGGAGCTGTTCTTGGGCAAAGAAAGGAAAAGAAGTTGTATATCATTTACAATGCTAGTCGTACCTTGAATGATGCACAACTTAATTATGCCACCACTGAGAAGGAGCTTCTAGCTATTATTTTTGCTTTTGATAAATTTAGGGCATATTTGATAGGAGCTAAAACAATAGTTTACATTGATCATTCAACTATTACATATTTGTCAGAAAAGAAATATGCAAAGCCTATACTAATTCGTTAGGTCCTTTTGCAGGAATTTGATTTAGAGATTCATGACAAGAAAGGAACTGAAAATCTTATGGTAGATCACTTGTCGAGACTTGAGTTGGGGGAAGAAGAATAAGAAGAAGTCCAAATTAATGAAGATTTCCCCTATGAGCATCTTCTTCTTCTAACAAATATGCAAGTTCCATGGTATGCAGACATAGTTAATTACCTTGCTTGCAAGATTACTCCTCCTAATCTTTCTTATCAATAAAAGAAAATTTTTTTTCATGATGTTAAATTTTTTAATGGGAGGAGCCTTTCTTGTTTAAGTATTTTAATGACCAACTCTTTAGAAGACGTGTGCCAAAGGAAGAGATGGACAGTGTTCTTTGATTTTGTCATTCTTTATAATGTGGAGGACACTATGGAGGAAACAAACAACGACACGCATATTAGAAAGCGGTTTGTATTGGCCTAATGATTTTAACTTTGTTCGTTTTTGTGATTATTGCCAAAGGTTAGGGAATATCTCCAAGAGACATAGGATGTCGTTGAACAACATTCTTGAAGTGGAGATCTTTGATGTTTGAGGCATGGATTTCATGGGACCATTCCCATCTTCTTATTCCTCTAATACATCTTAGTGACTGTGGATTATGTCTCTAAATAGGCAAAAGCCATTGCCCTTCCCAATAATGATGCCAAGACCGTGATGAGTTTTATCAAGAAATACGTCTTCACACATCTACTCCTAGGGCAATTATCACAGATGGAGGTAAACATTTTTGTAATAAGTATCTAGATTCTCTTCTTGCAAAATATGGTGTTACTCATCATGTAGATGCCCTATACCATCTACAAACAAGTGGACAAATGGAGGTAACTAATAGAGAGATTAAGAAGATTTTAAAGACTACAATTGATCAATCAAAGAATGAGTGGTCCAAGAAGCTTGATGATGCACTCTGGGATTATAGAACTGCATTCAAAACACTAATTGGTATGTTTCCATATCAAATGGTCTATGGCAAGGCATGTCATCTACTTGTAGAATTAGAATGCAAGGTGTATAGGGTGATACAGTTTCTTAATTTCAATGCCAAAGAGGTGGGAGAAAGGAGATTGCTTCAATTGAATATGATGGATTAAAAAAGTATGAATGCTTATGAGAATGCTAAGATTTATAAGGACAGAACTAAAAAGTGACATGATAAGCATATTATCTTATGGAATCTAAGAGTCAGATAACATATATTGATCTATAACTTTAGACTTCGTCTCTTTCCAGGTAAATTGCATTCTCGGTGGTCCGGACTATTCACCATAAAAGAAATTTTTTCACATGGAGTGATTGAGATTGTTGATGAAAATCGAAGCTTCAAAGTTAATGCTTAAAGACTGAAGGTTTGCCAAAATAAAACTTTTGATTTGGTCAAGACTGCAATAAGTCTTACCTGAAAGAAAGGGACCAGTGAGTCAAGCTTAACAACGATAAACAAAAGCGCTTGTGGGAGACAACCCATATTTTATTTCAGCTTTAAATTAGTTTTTCTTTTTAGTATGTTTAATTACATTCAATTTCGTCTAAGCTTTATTGTTATTATGGTCTATTTTCATTCACCAAAGTTAAAGTGTTATTTTTTTTGTTTTACAGGTACTCAGAAATAAGGCTTAAGGGAATCCATGGCTTGGCCATGTCAAACGCTGGCCTGAAAATGCTAAAAAAGGGACTCAATATCAAGGCTCAAGGGACTTTACGACCTCACTGTGTAAAATGCCATGGCCATGGTGTCCAGACATTAAAGAGGGAACTTTTAGATCAGTCCATGGCCAGGGCATAGCAAACATTATGCCCGTGGCATGACCTGTACAAAAAACAAAGGGGGGCGAGACTCAAAGCACTCCATGCCCATGCCACGGCACAAGCCATGCCTATGGCATAGAAGTGACACAACAAGCTGAATCAGGAGAGCCACGACCTTGGTGCACCCAATAACACTACGCAGAGAGGCAGGGGGCTCCACATGTAGGCCGTGCCCAACGCCATGGCCATGGTGCCTTGCGAGAGCTGTTTTTAAAGGTAGGTTTTCTCTCTCAAACCCTAACTCTTCTATTTTAACTTTTCTCTCAAAACCCTCTCTCTCTTAAAACCACCATAGCCACATCTCTCTCTCTCTCTAAAAATCTCCATAACCACCCATCTTCTTCTTGTTCTTCCTTTTTCTATTTCTCTCTCTATAACCTATCTCTCTCACCCATGACACCTAAGAGACAAAGAACCTCCTCATCTAGAGCACGTTCAAACACTCCGATTCCTATGCAGAATCCATGAGGAAGGTGGGCAATCACCACACCTCCACCGAAAATTCCACCACCACCATTCACACTTTCTACACTAGAATAACTAGAAAGGTACAATGCTCTTTCTTTAAAACCTATAGTGCTAAATAAATTCATTGATGACCATGCTTTGAGTATGGTGGATTTGAGAGATGATGTGATTAAACCATTGCAACAGAGTGGATGGGGTAATTTTATTACTATGAAGGATTATGTATTTGCACCCTTAACTCTTGAAGTTTTTAGTACGTATGCTTCATATATTTATCTCGCTGTGAATTCCATTAAGTAAAAAATATATTTTCAACTGAGTGAGAGGATGCATGAATTAACCATTAATGAACTTAGTCATATTTTTTGTTTTCCCACTACAGATGCTAGTCCATGTGCGCCGTCTAGTTTTAGCAAAAATGATGCATGGCATGACTTAGGGGTCCATGCGGCTACAATTCTAAGGGTTCTAAGTCCACTAATCTAACAAAACCTACTTATCATTATATCTATAGATTTTTTGCCCACACGATCTTTGATAGGAAAGAAAGTGATGGTGTGGTAGGGGTGAATGAACTGTATTTCTTATGGACTATTGAGAATGGGATTAGGCTCAATGTAGGTTATTGGTTGGGTGTGAGACATAAAAGGTGGCAAAGGGAAACACAGGTAGTATAGTAATGGGGAGTTTCATTACTAGGATTGGGCAGTACCTTAGAGTGTTTAACTTGGACAGATCTCCATATGCAGTGCTAGATAACGTCAAAAACACCCGTTTGGATATTGAATTGATGTTGAGGATGAGAATGGTAGTTAAACATGGAGACACATTCCAATTGGCTGGGGTCGATGAGCAGCCCGAAATTGGAGATGATGTGATTGAGGAGGCAGATACTGGAGCTAAAGAAGAGGGTAAGGAAGCTAACATAGGAGGTTTACCTCCTACTTTTTTTTGTGCAAGTCCTTCACATTCAGTGGCACAGGCCGAGACTAATGATATTTGATTCCTTCACATTTAGCAGCATAAGAGGTGTTAGCTTGCATCCTCTTAAGGATGGACATGTTTGACAGCCAAACGGAGAGGATGGAAATGATGATATTTGATTGGTTCACCAATTTAGATATATCCTATGGAAGCATCGATTCCCGGCTTGACATAATGTAGAACCAATATACGGGATTAAATGCACAACTCTAGACGATCATTCAGATGTTGTAACCTCCTCCACCACCTTCTATAGATTAAGTTCCTATTTTCGTACTATTATTTTATTCATTTTTCTAATTTTTAAATTTAGTCTTTCTTATGTTTTTTTTGTTTTGGATAGTGTTTTAGTTTGGTCCTCATATTTATTTTGAACCGTTTATTTATGTTAGATATTTGTTTTTAACTTCATTATTTAGTTTTTCCTCTCTTTTTCAACTTTTAGTCATTGGATTCTAATTCATATATTCCTTAAACTTTTCATTGTATTCCTCAATATAATGACGGTACAAGGTTCTTAGTTCATCTTTATCTAATAAATCTTAAGCTTTGTGTTGAGTCATGATTTTAAGATTGGGGAATTATTTGATTTCACACATTGAGGACAATGTGCTAGATTAACTTGGGAAAGGGAAGGTTTTGCTTATTCTTTTTACATTATTAGTTCAATATAGTTGGGATGATTATAATCAAGATTAAAAATTATCATAATTCTGTAACTTGTTACAAATTTAATAATTTTTCTATTATAGCATGTTTTAGTTTAAACTTGAACTCTTTAACTAAATAATATTCCTTTATGCGAACATTTATTTTTAAGATCATAAACACCATTTTTGAAATTATTATTTGAACCCCGGCATTCCTAGAACAAAATTAGAAATTTCTTTGAGGCAAAATTTTTAAAATGCTCAAATTAATTAGACATTCTTTATTGAATTTCATATTTTAGCATAGACCACCCTAACTTAATTATGAGCCTTGCAATCAATTTGAAGCCTATATCCAATATGCTTCTTGTTTACCCCTATTAAAACCTAGCCTTTAAACCAATTTTAAATTTTTATCCCAAGTGCAATAATGTATAGTTGAAGGATTTAGTTTTATTAAAACATAACAAGAAAATAAAAGGGAGAAAATTTTCATTTAAATACTAGTGAGTGGAGAAATTAGAAAAATCAAAGAGAAGCACTCAAAAAAGCAAACAACCCAAAAATTCAAGTTTGGGGATTTTATTCTTAGCAAGGAAAAAATTATTCAAGAATTATGAAGAGACCTTACCAAAGCATCTCTAGTATTGAACTAGTGAAAAACTTCAAGATAATATCCCTTTGCAAATAAGAGTACATGTTTTAATATAATTAAAATCTTGATATTATACGCTTTTTGCACTCTTTGTTATCCTATATCCATCTTTTTTGTGTTAACTAAATCAATCCTACAAATCCTATTACAACCTTAATAAAAGACCTTTTGATCTTGATAGTGGTATAACATTTAAAATTATGAAGAAAAAATAACTAATTTTGTTTATGGAAATGTTGAATTTAAATTCCTCATCTATTATTTAAATTTTAATAATTTTTGTGAAAATTCATATGTTATCTATCATAGTTTGATTAATTATTGGTGTTAATGTCTTATTAATTTATATTCACACTAACAAATGTGTTCTGTTAAAAGTTTGAATTTTTGCAAAAATATGGTTACCATGTGAAACAGCATATTCAACTAATTTGTCTACTTTGTTTTGTTTTGTTTATTTTTTATCTTATTGTTTGAGGACAAACAATGGTTTAAGTTTGGAGAATTTTGATAGGTCGTATTTTTATAGCATTTTTAGCTTAGTTTTTATTAGGAATTTTAGCATTTTTAATTACTTTGATTAGTTTTTATTTAGATTTATTTATGTTTTCTATTAACTTTTCTTGATTCTTGATGAGTTTGATTTGAAGGGTTTTTAATAGAAAACTAGCCAAAATTTGTATTAAAAAAAAGGTTGGAGCGAAAATTTGGAGTTAAAGGTTCAACATGGCCAATTCAGTAAAGTATACAGCCGTGTTACCAAAAGAGCTAAAAATTCAAGTGGGCTGAATTTAACTATTTAGCCCGTGTAAATTTAAACCTCGGGCGTGGCCTGTGCATGAGACTGCATGAGAATAATAAAAGGGTCAACCTTAGCATTGCTCTAGCCCAATTTGGTGAAAGAAGATCCCTAATTAGGAAGAAGTACAACACAAAATCAGTTTCCTACTTAGATAATATTTTCTCCTAATTAAGCCAGCTAGTTTCCTACTCAAATTCATAGATACCCTACGAAGTTTATAAAAAGAGAGGTTACAACAGCGATTTGGAGGATCGAATTTTAGATCTTAGATCTTTGTTCTATTCTTTTCTTATCTTTTCTTTCTTTTGAGACTTCGAGTATTCAAGGTGTGTACAGAATCAAGGAAGCAGTCTACGCTATTCGTTGACTAGTTTTTATATCTAAACTCTTAATCTTATTTTTATTTTTTTATTCATATTGATTATGCAATTATTTTCAATTTTAATTGAGTTTTATTTAATTATTATGTCGAATTAAACTCTCATATTAGGGATTTGATGTAACTTAATTTTTAGTCCAATTTATGATATTAGATTTGCTTTTCCTTGCTCAAGATATAATTTATTATTGAACTTAATGCTTTCAGGTATAGTTTCTCCCCTAGATTGATTTATTTCATTAAGCACTATCGAAAGAAGGGTTTTTGATAAGAAAAAGGTAATAAATTACATGGGAATAATATCTTGATGTGGAAGCTATATGGTTTGACTCATGTGGGGTTTTCATAAGTTAATGACCTTAGGTTATGAATTCTTAAACAAACCATAAAACTGAATGATTTAATTCATGTTTGATTGCACTATTGGGAGATAAGTAATTAGACGGGGTTAAAAAAACTAACAATATATTGGGAGAGCTTGTTAGTGATTTTAGGATTGTTTCCCCTACTTGAACAATTAAAATTGATTAACAAACTAATAAAATAAATTGGATACAATTAAGTGAAGTCAAAATCTCTAGTAGCTTTTAAACCTTGGTTTCTTTTCATCAATTGGTTTATTTTACTTTATTTACAGTTATTCTCTTTATTATCATTTAAATAACAGTATGTTAACACAATTTTGGAACTTGGTAAACAATTTTCGTGGGACGATACTCTACTTACTCTTTATTACTTGTTGCGATTTTGTATACTTATGGAAACTGTTGTCAAGTGACTTACAATGGGTCTCATTTTTCTCAATTTCTCAAATGGAAACACAAATCCTAACATTGGTTCTGGAAGTCGATTGATTATATGAGTTGCTGTTCTCATGCATTCTACCCAAAATAAGTCGGGGACATTTTTAGTGTGTAACATGCTTTGACAGACTTTTGCAAGTTGCTTATTTTTTCTTTCAGCAACTTCATTTTGCTGTGCTGTGACTGGACAAGTCAATTGTCGCTAAATTTTGCATTGATGAAGATAAGTAGAGAACTCATCAGAGACATATTCACCGCCATTGTTTGTAAGAAGACATTGGATTTTCTTCCCAACTTCACTTTTTGCCATTACCTTGAATTCTTTGAACTTTGCTAGAGTTTTAGATTTTTCTTTCATAAAATAAACCCAAATGTATCTAGAATAATCATCAATAAATGTAACCATATAATGCATACCATTTATTGATGACTGTTTTACTTTTCTAAACACGTCTGAATGTATCAACTCTAGTGGTTCTTTAATTTTGAAAGTTGAATCTTCATATGGTAGTTGATGCATCTCCCCATACTGGCATCCTACATGTACTGATTTAGTGTGAGCCTCAAGATTTGGTGGTCCTCTAAGTGAAGACTTATTCATCATTAACTTCACTTATGATAGTTGACATGTCCAAGCCATGCATGCCACAAATCCACCATCTCACTGCTTCTTGTTTTGTCAACATATTTCTCCTCTGCTAGCATTACATATATGGAATCTACTTTTACTCCTTCTGTTTCAGGTATATCAATAATTTTAACTTGTTGACACATCTTGACATCATTTTGGCCAAAAATAATAAATTCGCTAGACTCTATCAATTGCGAGACTGAAAAAAGATTTTTCCTCATTCCTGATACTCTGTAGACATTATCTAGCTGCACTTGCTTTTTATTATAACAGGAGTCAATCACCATAATAGCAATGTGGTTAATTGGTAATTTTGCATCATTTTTAGTTGTCACAACTCGCTTGCCTTTATATTCTGAAGAATTGTGAAGCTTGCCTTTATCTCCTGTCATATGACTAGAACACCAGAATAAAAAATACAGTCTTTCTTATAATTAACTCTATGAGAGTAAATAGCACTAGAAGCTTATTCTTCTTCCTTTGCTAATGCCATGAGATTGGGCACTTCAATTACTTTTAAACTAGACTCTTCTTTCGTTATTTTCGTACTTGCAAAAAATACCTCAATTTTCCATTCTGGTTCATTTTGCTGACTTGTGCTTGCTACTGCTACATTACCTTATGCGGTCTTTTTATTATGCCAACATTCTGTAACATAATGTCCCTTTTTTCCACATATGAAACACTAGCCATCTTGACGTTTAATGGGTTAAGACTGTCGATTATTTTGGAATTGCCTCTGTTGAGCTCCTCTAGATTGGAAATTTCCTTATGTGTGAGACTATCTCTGTTGAGCTCCCCTTGCTTGAGAATTTTCTTGTGCTCTCCTCTCCGTGTAGACATGAATTTGATTCCTCCTTCTGTTGGTCAAGAGTGCCACCGCTTCTGTATTTGATGAAACTCCAACCATTTTCTTTGCTAGAGTTCCTTGACTTGCCAATAGATTCTCCAACTCTTCAATTGAAGGTTGTGTGGGCCAACCTTTGTATTGCAGCAATAAATCCTCTATATTGAGGTCGTAAGTCGCGAATGATTATTCACCTCATTCTATCATTGTTGACTATGGATGCCTCATCTAGTTCTGTAATTTCTCTATAAAGAGACTTCACCTTTGTGAAGTGTTGACTGATTGTCATATCACGTTGTGTGATAAACATTAGCTCACTTTATAAGACTTGTAGTCTTGCATTATTTTTCTTTGAAAAGCGAGAGGCAAGTGCATCCTAAGCCTCCTTTGGTTTGTTAGCTTCTCTGATGTGCTCCATCATTTCATCTTCAATTGCCATTTTAATAGCGAACATGCCCCTTCCTACTTTAATCTTCCAATTCTTTAGAAGATTATTATCATCTTGTGGTGGTGGTGTGGTCTCCATTATAGCAACAACCTCCCAAAGGTCTTGACCTTGCAAATATGACTCATGCAAGTCTTCCATATATTGTAATTATTGTTGTTGAGTTTTTCTATGCTTCTAGCATTACTTGATTCTACCATTGTGTCTTGGTATTAGTAGCCTCAAAATTTACTAAGGTGTGGTTCCAAACCAACAAACTTTACAGTTCCAAACTGTACACAAGCAAAATCTTGAGAGCAACTCAAACCAAGTAATAGACCAAAGGAAAAAAAATTTCTAATGTAACCACATACGTAAATAGTAACCATATACGTGAACAACAATAATAGAAGTATACTTGAATAGTAATAGTGAATAGTATTGGGCTTAATAGTGATGGACTATGTAACAGTAACTCCAATAGTAACTAGTCACCGTAAACTTTAAGTTACCATTTCATCATTCATCACTTAATTATTTCTGCAATTGCTTTTTGAACAAACTTTACTAAAAGATTCATTGTAATTTGCTCTTCGTCATGGTATATTCATTTTCGAAATATATTCACAGATCTAGTATTAGTCTCTGATTAGTTGGACTTTGAATTAAGTACTAGTTCAACAAAAAACTCCTTTCTGATAAGGAAGGTCAGTCAAAGTTGCAACCATAGAGCATAGTCAGAAAAAATTCTTGACTATAATATTTGAACTTGCTAAAATCGAAATTTGATACCACTTGTAGAAATTTAATAAAATAAAATAAATACCCAATTAAATATTGGACATAGTTAGAAATATTTATTTTATTAGATATTAAATAAAAACTTTTACAAATCAAAAAATTTTCTCACACTTTGCCACACTCGCACACACCTTCTCTTCTTCTCTCTTTTTTTCTTATTTGCTTTTCTTTGTTGAAATTTTCAAGCTATAGCCTATTTATAGGCAAAATACTTGGTAGCCAAATACAAAATGATGACTATAATCTTATCAATTTTGTCAACAAATATAAACTATCGTTTTCTCTACTGACTTCTCTTTTATTTTTTCTTTTTACTTTTGTTAATAAACATTTTTTTTACTTTTTTGGATATAAATTAATTTCTTCAATACTTCTAGTCATAAAAATGCACAATAATTCTCATTTACTTGAGGAGTGGAAGGTCTTGAGTTTGAATCCTGCTGACAACAGTTGTTTTCACCAATTTGCTAAGGGGAGTGCTACCTCCTGTTGTATAGCCTGTAGTGTTATTTCAGTCCATAAATGTGTACACACTCAATTTTTGCTCCAAAAATAAACTTAATGATAATAACTTTTATTGCTAAAGAAGATGTTGAACCAGTCGATGAACCTGATCCGAAAGCGATGATCCAAGTTTAGAAAGACAATCCTTAAATCCACTATTTCACATTCATGGCATAACGAGGTCCACAAGTGCATCTAGGGTTTGCCTAGGATGCGCCTTGGTGCCCTACAACACTCATTGCATCACCCAGACCATTTTCATAAAATTCAAGTCAGTTCACTGGTGGGGCCCACAGGGACCCTCATGGAGCCCACCAAGGACCCTTAAGGGGCTCATCAGTGGTGATGACGTTTCTTTGTGGTAGAATGAGTTCGGAATGTCTAATTGATTCAATTCTCAAATTAGGTTTTCTAGTTTAAGAAACTAGAACTATAAGGTCATTTTCACTTTTTCAGGGTTTATGCCAAAACGGGCTAGAAATGGATCTTGGGTTCATCCGAGATAAATTTTTATGCTCTGCATCAATGTACGTGCTGTTTGGACCAATTTCATGAAAAATTAAAAACTTGCTCGTTTGTGGGGCTCACTGATAGGGGCTACCATTTCCACGTGCCACATATGTAGTGAATAGTGACAGAATTCTTCATTTGCCTATAAATAGACCTTTGATAGTTAGGGTTAGGATGGCATTCTTTTGATCAAAAGCTTGGAGATAAAAAAAACAACAACAAAACAACGCAATTAAAATCAAACACAAAATCAAATGAAAAACATAACAAAAACACAATTCTCCATAAAAATCTTAAGAGTTATACATAGTTTGTGAGTTAGAGAGTGTGATCAACCAGAAGTTAGTGAGTCCTTGGTTTGTTAAACACTTCTAAAAATACAAAATCGACAACACATTCTCAGATCACCAACAAAGGTTGGAGTTCTTCAGGTGTTCTTCATCAAATTTTAAGCAAATCAAGTTTTATCCTCAAAATCAGATATCTGAGAGTCTAAACCCTATTATTGTGATTTTCAATTTATTTTCTATCTTAAAACTTCAAAAAAAGTGAGTTTTACGAAAGGAACACGTGAAAACTCAATTTTGCATCAAGTTTGGTACATTTCTACACAGCGAAGGCACCGGCCTTAAGCGGAAGGTGCCATGCCTTGTGATAAAGGTGCACACTTTCATGGGAAGGCTGGCACCCTCCTTTTAAGGAGCTAAAAAATGCTTGTATTTTACTTTTTTGAGTATTTATTTTTGCACTATTCTTGCTCTTGATATTATTGTGATTATATATCTTGTATTTGATTTTTTTTATCAAATTTTATGTTTTTGCCAATATTTATATTTTGTCAATTTTGATTTTCTTTATTTACTGTTTATTTCATAAAATTAATTATTTTATTGGATTAATATTTTTGTTCTTAATGATTTTCCATTAATATTTGCTTTCATCATGTTGTTTGAATGTGTGGTTGTGTTATAATTATTGAATATATTTATTTAAATTTTCTAAGTTTGATATAATTTATTTAGAAAATTTATAATTTATTACTTAAAGGGGTTTGTAATATTATTGATTTAATTTGTTGAGAGTTCATAGGAATTCTCATTTAAATTGGTTTGTAATAATTAGATATAATTCGTGGTTGGTTTGTGATTTATATTTGTGATTTGTAATAATTTAATTTACTTTCTATTTGTATGTATTTATTAATTAGAGATGGGATATATAAAGGATAATTGATAGAATATATTTTATTAGGGTGATTTGTAACTCTTTTCTTCTCCCCCTTTCTATGTGTTTGTTTATTTTTTATGGTTGGATGAATGTTTAGATTAAATAATTATATGCTTTAATGACTTAGTTTTTAAAAATTGCATAAAAATATTTTTACATCTCAATTTAAGTTAATACTATAATTAACAAATAATGAATATTCAGACAACTAGAAGGCCAATTTAGACCGAGCAAAATAAGTGTCTAATACCTTCCCATCTCTATATCCAACTCCCGAACGCAATCTAGTTAAAACCATGTTAATTGATTCCAAAGAATAAACTAATTCGAGAATGTTTTCCTCATTTTAGGTTGGCGTCTCCAAAATTTTCAAAACCTTACCAAAGTAAGAAAATTATTTTTGAGGACTAAAAAGGGGTTTAGATAAAATAATTTTATGAATTAAAACAAATCAGGCTCGTTTGATTCGATTCTCTCAAGTGACTCTTGAGAAAGCCATGAGACGGCAGCGTGAAAGCCCGTCGTCCTCAAAAAGCCTCCAATGAATTAAAAGAAAATTATGCACAATGATTATGTATATGAAAAAGACTCATTTAATAATTTATATGTTGAATTCCAATGAGTTGGGATATCCCTTGGAAAACGTTTTGGTCTTTTTATTTTTCCTATAGAATTTAACCAAACTTTTCATCACTTATGGATATTCCCGTAAATATGAAATGGCTTTTTTAATTGGACAAATAAAATATTTAAGAACTTTTAAACTATCTTGTACACAATTTAAAACACGATATGCACATCTAAAAATGAAAAAATTTTATGTCAACATTCGGGTCGCAAATTACTTTGAGTTCAATAATTAATTTAGTGTTGGTAGATGCATTATCAAATGAAACTAGAAAAAATATTTTAATCAATTTATATTTATCTAAAATTCAAACAAGCATTCTATATATATTATTTGCAATAAGTTTATCATAAAAAACACAAAATGTAATAACTCTTTTTTAAATTTTCCAATCATCATCAATCCAATAAAATGTAACATCCATATAAAAATGCATTTGCCAACAATTACTCCAAATATCACAATAAATTGAAACATAAATTTTTATTTTAGAAAATAAAAGTTTTAACTCTATTTTTTCTTTTTTATATAAAGATATAATAGCTCGTTTTACAATAATTTTGGCACTCTTTTAGCAGAAGAATTTAAAGCTTTTTGACAATATTGATTAAAGCCCACTTTTTCACCAAAAATAAAGATAAATATTTCATAGAAATCATTTTAGCTAATTCTTCTTCTCTTTGTTTTTTAGAATATTGAAATAAAGAAAAGTTAGAAGATGTATAACAAGAAAATTTTATTTGAGATCGATCAATTCTTATTTTTATTTGATGTTTTGCTTCAAATGCTTCCAAAATGATCCACAATTGCCCACTTGTTTGTATTTGTTAAACTCAAAAATTAAGGATTTTAGAATTGTGTATTGTTCCCTATTTTGGGTGAAATCGCGATATTTATATTAGAGTAATGATAATTATATTAGGACAACGATTGTGGAAATCCTACATGATTTGTTAGTTGAAATTTATTTAGTAGCTAATGTCTTTTTATATTCTTCTTTTATTTATTTTATTATTGTATATTATCAATATTTATAAGATGTTCTGAACTGATGGACTGCTTAAGTCCAAACAAATGGAATGCTTAAGTCCAAATTGATGGACTACTTAAGTCTGAGCTGGTGGACTGCTTAAGTCTGAACTAATGCACCGCTTAAGTCTGCACTCATAAACTTGGCAAGAGAATAAGGAGTGTCAAACATTTCTATGTAAACAAAAATCTTCAGGAAAAAAAAAATTAACATATCATGCTTTCTCAAATTTTTTTTAAGGCATGATATGCTAAATGAAAAAAAACCTAAGATTATGTTTAATATTTCATTCTAGGACTACTTTACACTTTGTTTGTGAACATAGAATAAGCCTTCTTCAGATTGATTGAATTTCATGTCCAAGGTAGTTCCACTCCATGAATTTTCTTGAGATTGTATGTACTTCTATGGATAGTTCGGCAAACAAAGTCAAATATCTCTCCGGCTCCACCTCCCGTTTGGTGAGTTTTTCCACAAGTGCTAGGTTTAGCGCCAAGCTTTCTTTGGGTATGTTAAAACATTATTGCTTTTGTGATATTATGTACTTATTGTCATTTGACATCCACATTACAGTTAGGGCGTGGGATATCCCTTTAA
This sequence comes from Jatropha podagrica, assembly GCA_947857235.1. Lineage (NCBI taxonomy): Eukaryota > Viridiplantae > Streptophyta > Magnoliopsida > Malpighiales > Euphorbiaceae > Jatropha > Jatropha podagrica. The sequence goes on from CANUEP010109857.1 coordinate 30,143, forward strand.
GTGTTACCATGTACTTCCCAATCTATCTTTTAATCTCCCCTTATTGCAACAACCTTATTTTTATCAGAATAAAATTTTAGAGTTAGATACCTGATGCATGATACTGCCTCTAACTCATATAAGATAGGTTTGCCTAATTTGATGTTACATGGAAAGTGGATGTCTGCTACCATGAATTTTGACTTAAACCTTCTTGAGGTATCATTTGCTCAAACCTTTAAATTTTCATCTATCGATTTGGTGATAAGGACTAGCTTCCCAGCAAGTCCGACTAGAGGGGTTTGGATAGGTTTCAACTTCGCGTGGTCTAATATTAAGGCTCTGAAAACCTACATAGTCAACAAGTTAATCTCACTACTATCATCTACTAGAATCCTTTTTACTAAGAAGTTTTCATGGACCCTTTCTATTACCAAAGCATTGTTCTATGGGGTATGCACATGTTCCCCATCTACCTCAAAGAATAGGATTGGTGGTCTTATGATCAACTTTGGTTAGGGGAATACAGAATAAATTCCCCTAACCCTCCTTTTTTCTCATTGAGTTGTTATCCCTACCTAAGGAACCCCCCAATATTTTGAATTATGCATTAGTTTTTTTTTCTAAACTTGTCCTACAAACCCTTTTAGTTTGCCTTTCTATATGAGGCAATCAATCTTATTTTTCAATCGTTAACAAGCTTTGGTATCATGGCCAGTGTCCCTATAAAATTCATATATCTATTCTTGTCTCGATAGCCCATAGTATCTTCTTTCATATTTTGTTTGGTAATTGAGTTGGAACCTTAATTCCATGATCCTTAACCCAACATAACGTTTTGAAGTGTGGCTTGTTCAAGGGGGTGAACTCTTGGTCTTGTTGTGATCTATCTTCTCTTGAGTAGGGTTTTTAACAATATAAATAGCTCGTGCATGCTGGAGAGGCAATTTTCTCTTGGGTGAACGTCTCCTGATTAGAGAAGGGTGTCTTATATGCTTGTCATTTTCTTCCTCATATGATCTTTGGTGTTGAGCTTCTTATGCTTCGTCCAGCTTTGTATATTTATGAGCTCTTGCCATAAGTAGAGAAAAAGTTAGAGGAGGGTCTATACTCAAACTCTTGAATAGCTTCTTATATTTGTTGCTCTTTGCCATGGCACAAATGGCCACTTCATCATTCAAGTTCTCAATCTGCATCACCGTTCTTCAAAATCTGAAGACACACTGTCTCAACATCTCACCATCTTCCCTATTTAGGTTTATTATACTAGACAATATTTTTCTAGAGGGCACACTTGTGATGAACCAAGCTCGAAATGGGGTAGCCATTTAGGAAAATGATTGGATGAATTCTATTTTGAGAGTTTGATATCACTCTTAGGTTGCCCCCTAAAGTGTGTGATTGGGAGGACCTTGCACATAAGATCTTCAAAATTAGTTTGAAGGCACATCATAGTTCAAAAAGTTTCTAGATGACTTCAAGGATCGATGGATTCATCATAGGTTTGGAAATTCAGAATCTTGAACTTAAAGGAGAAGCTGCACCCAAGATATTGGTTGACAAGAGAGAGTCCTCACTGAGGCTATAGTCTCCCGCTTCTCCTGTTTCTCTACACTCCCTAACTAGTTTTTTTGATAATGTTTCAAAGATTAGCACTATCTATAACTACATGTATGTGGCTCGATTCTAGACTATAGGGATAAGCTATAATGAGATTCACCTCTAACCCCACCTCATAGAGTTGTTTAAATGTTGGGCGAATTTGTCGCTTAGGTGATGGTGGAGGCACACTGTCTTCCTTGCTGCTTAGATTCGATGGTTCACCTGGGGGCATTAGTTCATCACCTGGATGGGGCATTTCAATAAGACATTTTAGCACTATGGTGAATTGCGAGTATGCTTGGGCTAGGGCAGCCGCCACCTAAGTGTCGATAGTTTGTGGAGGAGGCACCACGGCTTGTCCAGCAGCTTCAGCATGGTTGTCATCCTAACCCTCCAGATTATGGGGTTTGACCAACTTGTTGGCCATGGTATTCAGGATGAAAAAAATGATGGGGTTATTAGGGATGGAAGTTGTGTCCCACGCTTATTGCACCAATTCTTAAACTCTCAGAAATTGAGGATTTTTAGAATTGCGTATTGTCCCCTGTTTTGGGTGAAATTAGGATATTTATATTGGAATAAGGATAATTATATTAGGATAAGGATTGTAAGAATCCTACATGATTTGTTAGTTTGAGTTTCTTTAGAAGTTTAATATATTTTTATATTATTCTCTTATATATTTTATTATTGTATATTATCAGTATTTATAAGATGTTCCACAATAATTGCAAATTACATCAAACATTTTATCGCTTTTAAATTTCTTTATAAATGAATGGTATGTTGGAACTTTGCCTTACCGGTCGAACAACTTATGTACTTTGATCTTCCTCTTGTCATAATTTATTTTGATTAAATTCGGATTCTTAATTTGAAATTTTCAAATTTCATTTGGATATCCCTCAAGATCAAATTCATCGAGAGTGAATTTGAACATGACATTTATAAGCATAGATGAATTTTGTTCCTCCAACCTTTCCCTTATTCTTGATGGAACTTGAGTTTCCTCTATTTGTCGTTATAGGATAATAATATATAACTTAGAAAAATTGAATAAAAAAAATTAGATAGAATAATTCGAGATTGAGATTTGGAGAAACTAATTGACAATAATTTGAACAATAATTGGAGATTAGACTTTAAAGAATTTATTTTGCAATATTTTGGACAACAAATGAAAATTAGAGAGATTGTATAGTAGACAATAATGTAGAGTAGAGAGAGTAGAGACAATTTTATGTGAGGGAATTGTAAATAGAAATGGGTATTTATGATCAATTTAAAAAATCAACTTTCCACAAATACTATTAAAACTAGTTGTTATATAACTATTTACAATTGTTAGGAGAGTTAATTTAGAGATTTCAAAAAATTATTTGGAAAAAAATGTTGTTAAAACTGGTGGAATTGCTTGTTGGAACTATTAGAACTGTCGATTCTAATGCAGTGAAAAACTACTGGTTCCAGACAGTTTTGGCCAATTCTTAGAACTGCCTGCTCACGGTTCCTCAAATGTTGGAACCAAAACTAGACCGTAGACCCCCGGTTCCAATTCTGGTTCCCATCGGTTCTAATTTTGGTTCCCGCTGGTTCTAAACCAAAAGTTTCGATTTTGGTTCCTAGCGATTCCAATTTTGATTCCCACTAGTTCCAAAATCAGCAATTACAATTTTAAAAACCGAGAAATGACTACCCCTTCCTAAGCTACCAAGCAATCTAAAGTCAGTATCAAAATGAGCTGTTAGACAAGTGCTACTCCACAACTAATACGAACTATGTTTAAAAGTCAATATTCATAATCAACTGTCTATATATAATCCTCTAAACTTCTATATAAAGAAGTATATGTCCTATGTTAAAGGTAAATTAATAAATTCAAATGAGCAACATAACACTCCAAAGTTTTTGCTAACTCAAGCATCAAAGTGATTGCCCCTCCATGACGCTCCAGCCTATTATTCCACTTCCAATCAAGGTTGCTATTCACCGCTAGCATCCATTCCTTAAAAAGATCCATAATCGATTATTTAACACATTCATCAAATAAAAATTGAAACCATGGTTGGAAGCCGAGATATTCAAAATAACAACCATCCTAAAAATTCTAGAAAAGAGAGAAATCACAATAAAAGGAACTTCACTCAAATGGAGTCTTGGAACAAGATAATCAGGAAGAATTTGTGAATAATCTAGCACCTGAGTTAAATAAAGAGCAACTTGTTGAAATTGTTAAAAATTTAAAAGCAAAATTAGCAAAAGTTAAAGAACTTTGAGCCCTTCAAGATAAGGGAATCAAATATTCAAGCAAATTACCTATTAAGGAGAATAATTAAAATGAAGGCGAAAAGAGCAGAGAAATTGGTGTGTGTTGAACTGCACGTCTGTGTCTCAGAGTGTTAGTAATTGGTGTGTGTTGCACTGCACGTCCGTGTCTTAGAGTGTAGGCTCGCATTCCGCAAGTATACGAGTCGTACAAATAATAAAAAAGATTATTGTCCCATAGAGATTAGAAAATAGGCTATTAATTTGTTATGTTTGACAATTATTAGGAAAATCAAAATTAAATGGAGTTCGACTAAACTAAGATGCAATTAAAATTAAAATAAGCCAGTGCAAATAATCAAAAGATAGATTCAGCAAATAATTATAGATTTGGTCTAGTTATAGGGTTTCTATTAATTCCTGGGTGCAAACTGTGAATAATTAATTTATGATGCCCAAAATCCACTTTCAAGCTCAATTGGACTGCTATAACCATATGACATCTACTTACGTAGCCTTACATGATTAAAACGTTATGTCAATTCCTGAAGGCGAACTAACCTAAAGTATCCAAAATCCTCTTTCGATCTCAGATGGATTATTAAAATTATGCACTTCTACTTATGTAGCCTAACACAATTTTAATTCATTAAGCTGGTGTAAATTCTTTTATCCTTAGAGAACCTAGCCTATTTCTAGCACTAGAAAGAAATTCTAGGTTTAATATACAAGATTCGACCTAATTTGTTAACCTTTCAGTCTATTCAAATAGATGTAATATCATGCAAATATAGGGCTATATCATATTCTCAAGCATAAAGTTCAACAATATTAAATCAGAAATTAAACATACAACATAAATTAAATTATTCAAAGTTGCATTTTTGAATTAATAGATAAATTTCATAACTAGATCCAAATATTTAGCCAAGCATTAATGCAAATAAATCAGCACAAATAAAATTCATAAAGGAAATAAAAGCCATAGATTACAAACTCAAGGTTTTGATTGGCTGCCCAAGTATTCCACGTCCAATGCTCTTGCTACTGACTCTTTTCCTTTCTTTGTATTTGAAAATAATGCTAACTAAACCTACTAATTCTCTCTACATTTTCTTTACTGAAGTTTGATTGGCCACTTAATTTCCTCTCCTGCTTCCATGCGGCAATAAATCCCAAAGAGCCACAAGAGAGTTGTCAAGTGTTAACCAACCAACCATTTTTGCTTTCTTTCATTCTCTTTTATATAGACTTTCCTTACTTGATTCTCATTGGTCCACATCAGCCATACCACTTGCTTAACTTGCATCTGCAAAAGGTTGTCCCCACCACCCATGTGAAGAAAAGCTTCAAAATAATTAAAACTGCAGTTTTGGTTCAAACAACTAGGCAGGAGATCATTTTGAAGCTTCCTTTACTTGGTCCAGGTTCTTCCACGTAGCTGCTTTCTTTTCTTTGGCTGATAGGTGAAGATCTTAATTGGCTGTTGTTTCTCCACGTCTCCCTATGTCAACTTGCACAACTTGACCTGCCAAGCTGCCCTCCACCATGTAAAATGTAATATAAAATACAGAAGGAGCTAGCTCATAATGCTAGATTCAATGCTTCTGTCAAAACTGTAACGTTTCAATCCAAATGATCTGGTGAGAGGTCCTTTTACAGCTCACTTCGTGCTTGGTTCTCAACTGTCCACCTCGATAAACTTTCCACCATTTTTTTTTTGCATTTATGAACGTTGGATAGGGGCTTTTCAGTCTTTTCAGGGACATGGCTCGAGCTTGAATATTTACAAGACCTTAATAGCCTTGTTTCTCTTTGCTTGATGCCAAATGGGTTATATGTGGTCCATTTTCGCTCAAAATAGCAAATATTAGTGTAGTCTATATTATAATTTAATAAAGAGTGAAAATCATGTAAAATGGATTTTTATTCCTATTTTAATATTCAAAATGAAGCTAAATTTAATTAAAATAAATATTAAAATATATGCATATTTTGTTGTTATCAAAATCTCCCACACTTGAATTGTTGCTTGTCCTCAAGCAAATGCAAAATTGCTTTCATGCAATGAATGAAAAATCTCAGCTCAATTTTCACTCACATATGAAATTAAAGGTAAATTTAATTGTGAGATTAATCAATCCTAAAGCTCTATCATGCTCAAAGAAGTATTTGACACACTCAACTAAGATCGTGTTCCTTTTAGCAAATTCTCACACATTTGCTTCAATCATGCGAAAATAAATGATCTTAGGAAGATAAAAACATGCCTTTAGAGAAAGATGTGCGCTAGATGTATAAACAGTTAGATATATGATTGAATTTTCAAATCTCATAGGCAAATTTCACAATACTTTCTCCACTAATGAAAGAACCACAACTTTAAGAAATCAACAGGCCTTTGTAGGGTTGTAACGGCGAAAGGACTAATATAGGTTAATATCAAAGAAAAAGTTTTAAATAAGGCTCAAAGTGAGAAATTATTCTTTTGATTTTCAAATTTTTGAAAAATAAGGAAGATTTTGACTATTGCATTGAGAGAGCTTCATATTCTGTACTAATAAGTTCTTTTCCTTTGTTTATTGTCATTCTTTCTCCTTTTCCTTCTCCATTTATTTTGCTTTTTTTTATACTAGGATATCTTTAAAGAAAGAGAAATATAGAGAACTTTTGTGTAGTTGTCCATTCTTGATGGTGTCCCATTTGCTGATTGAGATTATTAAACTTAATGCAATTTTCTAGCAAATGCTTCTTTATGGTCTCACTTCTCCTTTTATTTAAACTTTTTGAACTTGAATAGACCATTTCATGTAGTTTTCATAGAAGGGAAAATGCTCTCATATACTGTAATCTAATCTCCTCAAGTTCGCTATTTAAAAATCAAAGAAATAATTTTCTCAAAGGGGATAGTCAAAAAGGGTTTAGGTTTTGGTTCTTTATATGGGTTATTTTGAAATAAAATTGATAAAATTCTCAAAGGGGCTAACAAGGGTTAAACTTTAAAGGGTAGGATGAAAGGTTAATGTGGTTAAACTCAAAGAAGTGCCTGAATCATGTCCCTATAAGTGTGAAAACCTTAAAATTTTGCTTCGAAAGTCTTGAAAAATTTGTTCTAGGATTTGTGTCTTAACACTTTTCACACATAGTTTTCTTCAGGCAAATTGAATGCTACCCAAATATCATCTAGTTTCCATAATTATGAAGCTAAATAACAAGTTTCAGTCTTTAAAATACAATCTCAAAGTGAGTAGTTTTACACTTAAATGAGAAATCAAGGTTTAAGGATTTGACCAATTCTCATTCTTAAAAGAAATCAGGAATTCAATATCTAAGAGTAAATTTGAGCCCTTCTGAAAATAATTTTATGCATATTTTCAAAATTTTCTGCTCCTCAAAATGTAGCATTAAGTCAATAGATAGAAAAATGCATGAAAGTAACAGCAAAGGTATGATGACGAAATGACCTGTGAAAAGCTCTTTGGGAGATCATTTCAAATGAGAACGATAAAGATAGTGTAGTTTAAGCATATCTCCCACACCTAGATTCAACATTGTCCTCAATATGGACATCAATCCTGCTGTATGCTCAAGTTTGAATAAAAGTCAAAAAGATAGCAAGGTGAGCATCATTCAATCCATAAACAATAGTTATGTTCATGCATGTGTATAAAATAAAATCAAAAGGAAATGAAATAAGAACAAGGATGAAATAAAGAACCAAAGACAATAAAAGTTCAGGTGCTAAATTAGATAAACAACAAAGTGAAAATCACATACATGGAAAAGCACAAAAATGTAATTAGAAATTAAAATAAAAAGGTCTAAAATCCTAAGACAATCTCAAAGAGATTGGTGAGTCACTTAAATTAGGCATGAGGCGGAGGATGGTGTTGGTTAGCTGGTGAATACTGTCCTCATTGCGTTGTAGGCGCTCTAAGACATGACACTAGAAAAATGAAGGCAGAAGGGACTCTGCTGGATCATTTGGCGGGTTGCCTGCATTGGCAGTAAGGTTAGCGGTAAGGCTCTGGATAGGAATGCCATTTTTAGGTACCGCGAGTTGTTCTCCATTTCTATTGATTAAGATCGAGACTCCATTGTGTTTCTTGAGTAAGCCCATGTAAATGAGAGTTTTGCGTTTGATGTTATCGACCGGAGGTAATGGCTCAAAAGGTGAGTCATTAAGGGTGAAAAGGTTCAAACTAAGCGCAATGGCAGTTACCAGCCCGCCAAAAACAATGACTCCCTTTTGTCAAAAAGCAATGTGAAACATGTGATCGATAATCCAAGTGGTAGGGGAAATTTTCTTATTGTGGTGAAAAGCAGAGAGAAAGAACAACTCTTGAGTGGAGACATGTCCTTGACTTTTACCTCGGGCAAAAACAGTGTTAGCAAGGAAGCGATGGATGATTTGCAAAACAACATTATCGATTTCATTGGATTTGGCTTATTTGTTTGCAAAACTATAGGCTCAATAAAAAAAGTTCATTCCAAGCTAACTCAGGGTTAAAGTCAGAGGGTATGGTTTTGAAACCATTTTCAAAATCGATGAAACCCAAGTGATAGTTAAGGGTATCATAGGTAAGGGCAATGTCTGTTCCCAATAATTGAAAAGTTATAGCCGAAAATTTTTGGATTTTTGTTTTCCTAAGGGAACTTAGAAACTGAAGGGTGAGTTCTTTAAAAGAGGGAAATTGGTTTGCCATAAAATTTCTCCATCCCATTGTTTGAAAAAGAACACACAAAGGGGAATCAAAGGATAAGGAGGAGAAGGCATGGAGGTCTAGATACCTAGTTGAAGTGAAGCTTCTATGCTTGAGCTTCTCATACAGAAACTCTTGGTGGCTAACGTCGTTCAAGGCAAGCTGCTCTTCATTCTTCTCTAATGACAACTCGCTTTCTCTTTCTGGAGGTGGAAAGTTTAGTTGTTGGGGGAGGAGAATGTGGGGGTGATGGAGCTTGTTCGGGCGAGGGTGATGGCTAAGGTGAAGGTTGGGGGGGAAGGGATGGTTGAGGAGAAGGTTGGCATGGAGGAGACAGTGATCCATGGGATCAGGTTCGACGAACAGTGAGCTGACCAGCGGGAACATGAGGGAGCTTAACTCTGGTCATGGCGTGGTCGTAGTGGCTAGAAGAGGGTGTTTGGAACGTGGAGAGGAAGGGTGAAACAATGTGCAAGGGGGTGGTTTGGGTGTTTGGGTTAATGGAAAATGGCGGTTGTGGAGTGATTTTAGGGAAATTTGAATTAATTTTTGGGTTTATGGTAGTTGGGGTTTAATTGAAAGGGGTTAGGGTTTAGAAGAGGGGTTTAAGTTTGATGGGTTTTGGAGTTGGGCTTATGGTCATATGAGAAGAGAAAGAGGTTTTGGGTTAAAGGAATTGGTGGGTTTTAATGAAAAGGGAAGTGGGCTGGTGTGGGCTAGTTTGGATAGAAGCCCATGATTGAAAATTAAAAAGTGGGCTCAAAGTCCATGTTTTAAATGGAGAGACTCACATTAGTTTGAAACGATCGTCGAGAAGTTCATTTTGTTGATCATTTCGAACTGATGATCCAGAACAAGTCCAATTTGAGAAAAAGAAATTATGAAGCCATTTTCACCATTTTATTCATCCATTTTCAGAGACAAATGAGAAAATAAATCACATGAATTATAAGAAAACAAACACACTCATATTATTTCATGATATCCACATCAAACTAGGAAATATACACACAAAATGATTTTTTTGCAAAATATGGTCTAGTAAATATGTACATAGACCATGTCCTAGGTTTCATTTAAGCATAAGGTAACTAAAGAGTGTGAAGGGCAATGAAATTAGTCACGGAAGGGTAGGGACTCTAGGGCTCAACCATTGGGAATCTATGAGTTGGTGTACAAGGACCAATAGGCGGTTAACCTTAGTTTCAACACTTTCCAAACGGATGATAATGGCATTATCGGAGTTGGTCGAAGGGAGAATTCCTTCATGGATAATAGGAACTGTCCGTTCAATCTCCATTGGCATGTCCTCTTCAGGGTCCTCTTATTTGTCTACATGTTTAGGTGGTTGACTAAATGTGCCATGCATGACCATCTCATCTTTTGATTCTTCTTCTTCAGTAGCTTCGTCGCTCTCTTCTTAATCTTTGATGTTTCAACTACCATATCACTCAGTTCCTCACCTACACATGCTATGGGATCTCCTTCTAAGTCACCATTCTTAGCTAAAAAGTAAAAATATCCCTCATGTTTAGCGACTACTTTCATTTTAACAAGTGAGCTTATGGTGAATTTCTCCTTTTTAATATTTTCGAGAGGGCATTCTGCGTATCCATCATCAAATACACTGAAACCCATGGCTATTCGAGTAACAACACCTTTAATAACTAAAGTGGAATGAGAACCTTGGTGAAGTTTAACAAGGTGTCTACACAAAAATAATGTTACATCTACCTTAAGTCCATTATATGCTGCCATAAGAGAAAAAGCTCCTCTTTAGTTACTTCTTGTATGTTGATCCCGACCCAAAAGAGTTTTTGATAAAAAGTAGTGAAGGATCCTAAGAGGTTTGCTTCTTAAAGCATTGGTTGTGTAGGAGGTCCTAAAAGGTGAATTTTCTCCTAACAACAAAAGCTAAGCATCTTTCTCATTATATCCTATAGGTGGCTCTCTAAGACCATCAATGGGGGTTCCTAAAAGGAGGTTTATTGACTGAATGGTGGTGAGATATAGAGTGAAATTCATTTCAAAATCAATTTGGCCGAAAGCATTAGGGTGCTCATGCTCATACTCAAATTTAAAAGTGGAAATGAATTCCAACGTCAACCTTCTATGAGTCCTGCACCTAATTGAAAATAAGGTTTTCAATCCCATTTTCTCTAGGATATCCATGAATTCATCTTTAATCATAAGTCTTTCTAGGAGTTTCTCAGTAAAGTACCTAGTTGGTAGGACGGGTCTCCTTGGGCGAGCAAGAGGAAATTCTCTTGTTGGAAGTAGACTTGCATTTTGCAACTAGAATGGCTGGTCCAGCGGGTTGGAGGTGCTTGTCAGGGATGATTTGCATCGGCGCTTGTAGACAAGCTTTGGAGAAGTTGTTCTTCGTGGTGGCATTATGACTAAGAGTGACGAGATAAACTTGCTGGAATTATTTGAAAAAGAGAAGGGAAGGAAGGGTGTTGCTGTGTTTTATGGTTTTTTTTTCAAAACATTTGAAAATGGAGAAGAGGAGAGACGTGCATGGCCTTTGAATGGGATGTTTTTGCAAATAAAGTTCGTATAAATACCATGCAAAAAGAATTTTAGAATGGTGAGTGGAGTGTTTAATGTGAGGTTACATGCTAGAATAGGTGTCCATTAATTAGAAAACAAAAATTGACACCTTGCACTTAAGTGAATAGAAAATGCACACCTAGAAAGAAGCTTTATACAACTGTTGGACGGTCCTTTCGTGTATGCAGTGCCCTTTCACATGCAACCCACTCTCTCATACGTGACAAGTGTCCTCCACCTTATCAAATTCATTTAATACCATATGACAACAGCTCTAATCTCTGCCCACAAAATTCAAATCATGTTTCCGTTGTGAATAAAATAAAGAAAATAATAAAAAATAAAATGCTAACTAACGACTAGAAAGAAAAAGGAAAAAATAAAATAAGATGAACTAAAAAATTCAAGATATAATACTATTTATTCCAAATAGACACTATAAAGTAAAATTTGATGAAAATAAGATAAATGATAACTGGATAAATATATTATTATTTTTTTTCTTTACTTTTTCTTTTTTATATATGTATATATATATATATATATATATATTTATACATTTGAGTTGCCTCCTAATAAGCGCTAATTTTCAATCGTTAGATTGACCTCTCCCTCGTTGATTATTGGAGCAAATCAGTTAATGATAAATTTTTCTCCTTGTAGTTCTTCTTGAATATAGTAGGGCTTTAATCTTTGCCCATTGACATTGAAATTTTCAGTACTCTCGCTCCATACTTGAACGGCTCCCTAAGGGAATACTCGTACTATTCTAAAAGGACCAAACGATCGTGATTTCAATTTGCCTGGAAAAAGTCGTAAACGCGAGTTGAACAATACCACATGGTCTCCTTCTTTAAAAACTTTTCTCTGTATGTGCTTGTCATGCCAGGCTTTCCTCCTTTCTTTATAGATTTTTGCATTTTCACACAAGTGCCGTCGTAATTTTTCCAATTCATTCAACTGTAGCAATATTTTTCTGCCCGCTACCTTCATGTCAAAATTCAGAGTTTTTATTACCTGTAGGCCTTGTATTCTAGCTTAAAAGGTAAATGACATAGTTTCCCAAAAACAAATCTGAAAGGAGACATCCCAATCGGAGTTTTATAAGCTGTCCTGTAAGCCTAGAGAGCATCATCTAGCTTTAAAGCCCAATCTTTCCTTGCAACATTTACTGCCTTCTGCAGGATGCTCATAATTTCCCGATTTGGAAACATAATCGACTGCCAATAGAATGTATTAGTTTGAATGACACGTCAGGAAGGGTCCCACGAAGTCTATACCCCATACATCAAATATTTTGAATTTCAAAATCCCATGTAGCGGCATTTCGTCTCTTCTGGACTTGTTTCCCATTCTCTAGTATCTATCACAAGAAATTACAAAATTCTTTGCATCTTTGAAGAGCGTTGGCCAAAAAAATCCAGCTTGCAATATTTTAACAGCTGTCTTAGCAGTTCCAAAGTATACTCCATAGGGCGAAGAATGACAATGAAATAATTCAGCTTGCACTTCCTCTTCCGGTATAAAACTTCTCATTATTCCATCTCCGCATTTCTGGTACAATAAGGGTTCTTCCCAAAAATAATTTCTTACCTTGGCAAAGAACTTCTTCTTCTGGTTGTAGCTCAGATCGGGCGGAATAATCCTGCACACAAGGTAATTAATAAAATTAGCAAACCATGATACCTTGTTATTGTGCATAGCAAACATTTGTTCTCCTGGAAATGAGTCATCGATTGGAAAATTCATGTCATCTCCAATGACATCTTCTCGCTTAACTCTAGACAGATGATCAGCTACCACATTCTCTGCTCCTTTCTTGTCCTTGATCTTGTCGTCAAATTGTTGTAGGAGTAGTACCCATCATATCAATCTCAACCTTGCATCCTTCTTTGCTACTAGGTATCTAATAGCTGCATGATCCGTGTAAATGGTCACTTTCGACCCAAATAAATGATCTTTGAATTTGCCCAATGCCCATACTACAGCTAGAAACTCTTTTTCTGCGGTGGTGTAATTCATTTGCGCTCCATCAAGGGTTCTAATGGCAGAGTAAATAGCATATGGTTTTTTATCTTTCCTTTGTCCTAGGACAGCTCCTACTGCATAATCGCTTACATCACACATAATCTCGAAAGGAAGAATCCAATCTGGTGGTTGAATAATCGAGGCCGATATCAAAGATTCGTTCAACATTCAAAAAGATTCTAAACAATCCTTATCAAAACTGAATGGAATACCTTTAGCTAAAAGCTTACACAAGGGTTTAGAAATCTTGAAAAAATCTTTAATAAATCATCGATAAAATCCCGTGTGACCCAGAAAACTTCGAATCTCCTTTACTGAGGATAGTGGCAGCATTTTCTTGATGATTTCCACTTTTGCTTTATCCACCTCGATTCCTTTCACAGAGACAATGTGTCCAAGAACTACTCCTTCTTATACCATAAAGTGACATTTTTCCCAATTCAGGACAAGATTTACCTCTTCACAACGTTTTAATATTTTTATAGATTAGTCAAACAATTATCAAAAGAAGTTTCATATATAGAAAAATCGTCCATAAATATCTCTATGATCTCTTCTACAAAATCAGAAAAGATAGTGGTCGTGCATCTTTGAAATGTAGCAGGTGCATTATAGAGTCCAAAGGGCATTCGTCTAAAAGCAAATGTGCCATATGGATAAGTAAATGTGGTCTTTTCCTAGTCTAATGGATGAATGTAAATTTGACAGAAACCAGAAAAGCCATCAAGATAGCAAAAATATGAGTGACCAGCTAATCTTTCAAAGATTTGATCAATGTATGGCAATGGAAAATAGTCTTTACGTGTGGCACTATTCAATTTCCTGTAGTCAATGCACATACGCCATCCCATAACTGTCCTAGTTGCTAGAGTTTTGTCATTCTCATTTTTAACTGCAGTAATACCTCCCTTCTTAGGTACTACATGGATTGGACTAACCCATGGACTATATGAGATAGGATATACTATGCCTACATCTAGCAACTTGGTTATTTCTTTCTTGACTATTTCTTTCATATTAGGATTTAATTTTCGGTGAGGTTCAATTTGAAGGTTTAAATCCTTCCTCCATTAGTATCCTATGTGTGCATATGGAAGGGTTTATGTCTTTCAAGTCATGTATATTGTATCCTAATATCTTTTTGTGTTTTCTAAGCAGATTCAACAAAATTTCTTCCTGATTATCATTTATTGTAGAATTTATAATTATGGGATATGTAGAGTTTTGGCCAAGAAATGCGTACCTTAATCTAGGAGGTAAAGGTTTTAGTTTTACCGGTGGTGCTTCCTCCTTTTCATCATACTGGTTTGGGCCAAGTTGCTTCTGGAAACTTCTCAGTATAGAGCTTTGTCTTTCTTCTTCCACTTCCTGCATTTTCTTGATGTCCTTTACATAGGAACCTAGTGGGTCGGTGAGTGTTTCTTTAATAAATTCTATCACCACTTTGTCTATGACATCAACTCGCATGCATTCAGAAATTCTAGCTAGTTGTTTCATCATTTCGAACACATTAAAAATAATTTCTTCATTGCCAGCTTTCAATATAAGCTTTCCTTTTTTCACGTAAATCAATGCTTCGACTACAGCTAAAAAGGGTCGACCAAGAATGATCAAAATGTGTATATCTTTGTCCATCTCCAGCACTGCAAAGTCTACTAGAATATAGAATTTTCCACTTTAATTGGCACATCTTTCACTATGCCAACCGCATATTTGACTGATCGATCGACGAGTTGCAAAATCACTTTGGTGGACTTCAGTTCTCCAATATTTAACTTCTCAAAAACAGATAAAGGCATAAAACTCATACTTGACCCAAGATCACATAGAGCCTTGTCAATCTTCTTCGCTTCTACTCCACATGGCATGGAAAAACTATCGGGATCTTTCAACTTGGGTGGTATTTTATTCAGAATCACTGCACTGCAATCTTTAGTGAGAGCTACTATCTCGCATTCTCCCAATTTCCTTTTCTTCATCAATATCTCCTTTAAGAACATGGTGTACGATGGCATTTGAGTGACAACATCAGTGAAAGGGATATTGACACACAGTTGCTTAAGCGTCTCCAAAAATTTGCCAAATTGCTTATCAAGGTTCACTTGCCTTAATCTTTGGGGAAATGGGATTGGAGGTTCAAAAGCTTTCACCCTTCTTTGTATGTCTTTTTCTCTCAGTCTCTTTAATTCCTTCTTCTTTCTTTTTCTCTTCCTCCGTAGGTTCAGATTCTTCTTCCAAGTTCATTGGTTCTTTCTCGGCTAGTCGTTCCTCTTATTGTCTCAATTTTGGTTCTTTTAAAGCCTCCCCACTCCTTAGAGCTATTGCATTACATTGCTCCTTTGGATTTGGAATTGGTTGACTTGGAAGCTTCCCATAAGCCTTAGAATTCAAAAGGCTAGCTTGTTGCGCTATTTGATGCTCCATCATCTTTTGATGAGTTGTGAGTTGATCAACTTTCTTGTTCAATTGCCTGATAAGTTCGTCTTGCGCATCAACTCTTTGCTTTTGATTATGTAAAAAGCTTTCAAACATTGCCTCAAGATTGGATGTTGGATTTGGGTAAGGCTGTGGTTATGGATTCTGAAAGGGTTAAGTATTTGGCTTTTGGAATCTAGGTGGTGGTAGTCTTGGATTGTTATTCAAGGTAGGTCTAGGAGCTGGATTTTGTTGGTTTGACCACAAAAAATTTGGATGGTTTATCCAATCGGGTGTGTAGGTATTTGAGAATGGCTTACATCAAGGTCTAGGCTGGTAATTATTTTGAATATAACTGGCTTGTTCCACTGTATACTCAGTCGTTCCATACTGACACTCCATTCTCGTATGACCAATATTTTCGTAAACTTCACATCCCATTGATAGAGTTGTTATTGCATTAACATTCAAGTTGTCCAATTCCTTGGCAAGCGCATCAAACTTGGCAGTTTAAAGCATAAATCTATCTATGTCTAGTAGCCCTACTACCTTCTTCGTTGTACGTCTATCCTCATTCCACCAATAACTACTAGTTGTCATTTCTTCCAATAATCCATAGGCTTCAAAGATTCTTCTCTTTAAAAATGATCCGGCTGTAGCAGCATCTAGTGCACTTCGAGTTGTTGGTGTTGCTCCATCGTAGAATTATTGCACTAAAGCTGACTTCTCAAGTCCATGATGCGGACACTGGCGTTGAAGATATTTGCATCTCTCCCATGCTTCGTATAGTGTCTCATCCTCCTTCATTCGAAAGTTAGAAATTCCCTTCCTCAACCTTGTAGTCTTACTAGGCGGGAAATATTTTTGAAGAAAAGCACGACTTAATTCATCCCAGTTGGTGAATGACCCAAGAGGCATAGAGTGTAACTAAAGTTTTGCTCTATCCCACAGTGAAAAAGAAAATAGCCTCAATCGAATCGCTTCGTCTGAAGCGCCATTTATCTTCAGTGTATCACAAATCTCCAAAAATGTGGTGATGTGAACGTTGGGATCTTCATCTCGTTGTCCCACGAACTGCGACCGTTGCACCATAGAGATTAGAGACAGTTTGATCTCGAAATTGTTGGCTAATACTAGCGAACTTATGACAACAGGTTGTGCTCCTTCGGAATTAGGAACATTCAAATTCCATAAAGTTCTTTCTTCAGCCATCTCTTTTGGTTGTTGTTCTTGATTTTCAATCTCGACCCTAACCTAGTTTAGTTTAGGATTCTCCAGCTGGTCTGCTAGTTCGACTCTTTCCAAAATTGTGTCTGCACTTCTACGTCTTCTCTATATAGGACTACGCCTTCCTCTCTGATACCTCAGATTTTCTTTTCTCAAATCGTGAGTTGTCCTTTTTATTTCTAAATCAAGAGGTATCAATTCTGCACTTCATGATCTTAGCATAAAAGATTAATTCGCTATGCGATCAGTAAAAGAAAGAAAATATTTTCTTCTTCTTTTTTTTCAAAATTAAATTTTAATTAATTAAAAGAAATAATACTTAAATTAAAAAATAAAAATAAAAAATTAAGCATATAAAAATAATTAAAGAAAAGAAAAGAAAAAAGAAAATTAAATAAATAAATATTTAAAATATATTTTTGAAAATTAAATTAATAAATTAGGTAAAAGAAATAAAATAAAAAAATAAAATTAGAAAAATAAATGAAAACTAAAACAAAATAAAATTTTAAACAATCAGATTTAAATTAAATAACTAAAAAAAAGATTTAAAAAGAAAAGAAAAATAAACAAAATAAACAAAAACTTAAAAAAATAAAAGAAAAAAAATTTTTTTGTGTTGAAAACGAACAACGTTAAGACGTGCATAACGTAAACAAGAATTTGAATTTTTTTTTCCAAATTTATTTAAAATATTTTTTTTTGAAAACAAATTAAAAAAAATAATTTCTAATTAATTGTCTGGTAATTAAATTAATATTTATTCTCGCACCAATCCCCGGCAACGGCGTTAAAAATTTGGTGTGTGTTGTGCCGCACGTTTGTGTCTCAGTGTGCGGGCTCTCATTCCTCAAATATACAGGTCGTACAAGTAATAAAAAAGATTATTGTCCCACACAGAATGGGGAATAGGCTATTAATTTGTTATGTTCAACAATTATTAGGAAAATCGAAATTAAATGGAGTTGGATTAAACTAAAATGCAATTAAAATTAAAATAAACAAATGGAAATAATCAAAAGATAGATTCAGTAAATAATTATAGAGTTGGTCTAATTATGGAGTTTCTATTAATTTTTAGGTGCAAACTCTAAATATTAATTTATGATGCCCAAAATCCTCTTTCAAGATCAATTGGACCACTATAACCATATGACATCTATTTTCATAACCTAACATGATTAAAACATTATGTCAATTCCTGAAAGAAGATTTTGAACTCACCTAAAGTATCCAAAATCCTCTTTCGAGCTCAAATGGACTATTAAAATTATGCATTTCTACATTTGTATCCTAACACAATTTTAATTCATTAACCTAATGTTAGTTCTTTTATCCTCAGAGAACCTAGCCTATTTGTAGTGCTAGAAAGAAATTTTAAGTTTAATATGCGAGATCCAACCTAATTTGTCAACCTTTCAGTTTGTTCAAATAGATCTAATATCATGCAAATATGAGGCCCTATCATATTCTCAGGCATTAAGTTCAACATATTAAATCAGGAATTCAAGATACAATATAAATTAAATTATTCAAAGTTGCATTTTTGAATTAATAAATAAATCTCATAACTAGATCTAAATATTTAACCTTGCATTATTATAAATAAATCAGCACAAATAAAATTCATAAAGGAAATAAAATCCGTAGATTACAAACTCGGGATTTTTGATTAGCTGCCCAAGTATTCCACGTCCAATGCTCCTGCTACTGGCCGTTTTTTATTTCTTTGTATTTGAAAATAATGCTAACTAAACCTACTGACTCTCTCTATATTTTCTTTGCTGAAGTTTGATTGGCCACTTAATTTCCTCTCCTGCTTCCTTGCGGCAACAAATGCAAAAGAGCCATAAGATAGTTCTCAAGTGTTAACCAACGAACCTGTTTGCTTTCTTTCATTCTCCTTTATATAGACTTTTCTTGCTTGATTCTCATTGGTCCATATTAGCCATACCACTTGCTCAACTTGCATCTGCAAAAGCTTACTCCACTACCCATGTTAAGAAAAGAAATACTAAAATAATTAAATGAATTTGAACCAAGTTTATTGCTCCTTCAAAACGTTGCAGTTTTGGTTCAAACGACCAAGCAGGAGATCATTTTGAATCTTCTTTTACTTGGTCTAGGTTCTTCCACGTAGTTGCTTTCTTTTCTTTGGCTGATAGGTGAAGATCTTGATTAGCTCTTGTTTCTCAATATCTTCCTATGTCAACTTGCACAACTTGACCTGCCAAGCTGCTCTCCACCATGTAAAAGGTAATATAAAATACTGAAGGAGTTAGCTCACAAGGCTAGATTCAATACTTCTATAAAAATTTTAACGTTTCAATCCAAACAATCTGGCGAGAGGTCGTTTTGCAGCTCACTTCGTGCTTGGTTCTCAACTGTCAACGTTGATCAACTTTTCACCTTTTTTTTTAATTCATGAACGTTAGACGGGGGTTTTTCAGTATTTTTAGGGACATGGCTTGGGCTTGAATATTTACAAGGCTTTAATACCCTTGTTTGTCTTTGCTTGATGCCAAATGGGTTATATATTGGTCCATTTTTGCTCAAAATAGCAAATATTAGTATAGTCTATATGATAATTTAATAAAGAGAGAAAATCATGTAAAATGGATTTTAATTCCTATTTTAATTTTCAAAATGAAGCTAATTTAATTAAACTATATGCATATTTTGTCGTTATCAGAAATCAAAAATATTAAGCAAAGTCTCAGACAATAATCTAAAAAGGAATTTCATGAGCTCAATCTAAAACTTTTAAAGTGCAACAACTTGATGATAAGCAGAACAATAACAGGTATGATCTCGGAGATAAATCTCCTATATATCTCAAAATTCTCCTTTTAATCCAAGATTGATTAGTTCTTTGTCATTATCCTTTATTATTACTTTTTTCATTCAATTCAAATTCTAATGAGGGGAAAATAAATAGAAAAGGAGGCAAAGAATCATAACTAGAAAGGAATAATTTTTTTTTTATAAGAAAAAGTGTTGTCCTCTATGGTTATATCAGAAATAAAAGAAGGTCCTAAGAGATCTATCGTAGACTCAATACAAAAAATGGAGGAAGATTTAACAAACTTGTGTTCTGAGTTGGGTTTGACTCTAACTCAAAAGAAGGCATGAACTTGTTTCAAAAGATAGCTCATCAACAAAGTTAGCATCATAGTAGCAACTGTTAGATAGACTTTGAGTAGGTTAAATAAACCCAATTGTTCGTTACATCAAAATTCAAAAAAGGTCCTAAGGGATCTATTACAGACTCAATAGAAGAACTGGAGGAAGACTCAGCAAATCGGGTTCTAACTCTAACTAAAAAGAAGGCTCAAACATAGGTTTAAAAGATAGCTTATCAGTAAAGGGAGCATCATAATATCAAATATTAGATAGATTTTGAGTACATCGAATAACGATTGTAGAGTCAAATTCCACTCGTTCTCCAATTGTGGAAACTTGTTCAAAGAGAGATTTTAAAAATTTACAAACAAAGGAGAGATCAATCTTTTTTATTGTAAATTCTTTTCCCTTTACTTTAAAATTTTTTCCTCCATCAATCTTATAGTCTTCGTGTAAGAATTTTCACTTATCAATATGATATATAATCCTAATCCAAAATCTAACATGATGGAAACATTGATAGATCATGCTATAGTTATTGAAAATATATCAATCTCCATTATAAAAGATCCAAAATTTTTGCATCTATTATCGGATGAGTGTTGCATTCATAGAGTGCCTAAGGCATTGCATTAGTTAAAAGAAGTTGCCTACACACCTCAAGCGGTCTCCACTATTTTATTTCACCATGGAAAACTAGAGCTAAAGATAATATATGAGCATAAAAAAATATATCTAAAAGAGTTTCATCAACTCATCACTAATAGCGTAAGTGTGATGGAATTTATTGAATGCATAAAAGAGGGAAAAAAAGGGTAAAAAGATTACGCAATTCTTATGCAAAAACCAATCAATTTGATCATTAAGACTTTGTGAAGATGATATTAACATAATCTACCTCTGTCATTATGGTTTTGCTGAAATTTAATGGCTCAAACTCTAGTGTGGCAACGACCATATATACTTGAGACCGTGGATGTCCCGTTGTTGGGATATGATAGTATTTTGGAACTTAATTGCATTTTTGGTTTCCAAGTTATCGCTTTAATAGACTATGCTAAGTTGTTAAATATGTGCTTGTGTGGTAATAGAAGCTGATGTGTAAGCCATATCAGCAGTATTATATTAATGACTTGTCTTTCATTAATCAAATTATCAATGAAGAATGTAATTTTCTTATCTCTCTTCTTTTGTCTCTCTATATCCTTCCTCTTTTCTTTCATCGATGAACAACTGATCCTAATCCCTAAAGTCTCTATGTTGGGTCTTCCCCCTGTAAGGCCTAACAACATGGTATCAAAGACCGTTGATTCAGACCCTGCTCTTCACAACCTATTATCTCTCTTGTCACAAAACCTTTAAGGAAAGTAGTGATGACTAACACATTGCATTTGTAGACTCTTAAAGAGCGCTCTTTGGCTCATGAGTAGGCCATTTATGAGCTGAGTTCTAGATTCCAGTGACTTGAGGAGACAGTGAATTGCAGTTCTGCTAACACTCAATCGGACCTTCTAAAACTCCGATCGGTGGTGGATATGGGACATGCAACACAAACAAAGACGCTTGAAGATCTATTACATCAATTGGCTCAAATCACTGATCTCTTTAAGTGACTCAGAAAGGAAAATCCCCTCTCACTTCTACGTGTGATACTATTGATGGGAAATTATTGTCAAAAGAAGGGGGAATATTACCTCTACCCCGTGAGAAAGAAATAAGCGAGTCTTTGATTCTTCCTCTAACCCAACCCCTTTTCTCAAACCTTCGATTTTCTCCACCAACATCAAACCCCACCCTAACTCATTTGGCAAGTATTCAATCCCAAAACAATTTGCTAGAGATTATTCATAACACCATTCCTATACCTCATTCTGCATCACCTAGGGTTCAGGGACTCCCTCCATTGCCCACTTTCAATATTGTGCCTCAGTATACATAGAGAAACCCTTGGAATAGCTCTCTCCATTTAAAGATGGATTTAACTTATTTTGAGGGAACCAACCCTAGGGGATGGATACAGAAATTCTTTAAATATTTCTTAATATATGGTGTTCCTATAGCTCAAATGGTGGAGCTCACTAGTTTATTTTTTGGGGAGGTTCCTGATGCTTAGTACAAAGGCTAGTCTGTTTATAACCCATATCTCACGTGGAACCAATTTGTTAAGGATTTCTGTGCAAGATTCGAGGAGCTTTCCCCTACTGATATTGTGCAGGAATTTAACAAATTACACCAACAACCCTCTATGAGCTCTTATTAGGAAAGATTTGAATATCTGCAAAAGCATAACCCAGGCCTTATTGAACCATATTTTTGTCTCTAGTTTTATCAATGGTCTATATACATGCTTAGGCCAATGGTCAAACTCCTCCACCCTACTACCTTAATCTAGGCTTTTGAACAGGCTAACTTCAACAACGACCCATTGAAGCAATGTTCAAAAGTCATAAAACTTCTTAATTATAAACCTTTTCCATCCAAAGCCTAAACTATCTTCATTACCACCCTTACTCTTACCTCAAAACCTCTCACATATGTCCTTCCTAAACCTATAACCAATACATCAGACACACCTAGACCACCAAAACCCTATTTTAAATATGGTGAAATTGGTCATGTTTGCAAATCAAAGCAACTTCTAACTATGAGTGCATTTGGGAAAGACCTTGAGGGTCAAATTGTGGAGTCTGAGGAGAATATGGAGGAAAGTTAGGAGGAT
The DNA here is from genome assembly GCA_947857235.1 of Jatropha podagrica. Classification (NCBI taxonomy): domain Eukaryota; kingdom Viridiplantae; phylum Streptophyta; class Magnoliopsida; order Malpighiales; family Euphorbiaceae; genus Jatropha; species Jatropha podagrica. The sequence continues at coordinate 52,757 of CANUEP010109857.1, forward strand.
AGCACTATTTCTGTCAGTGCTTTAAAGGGTAGTACTTCACCCAATACTTTATGGATTAGGGGCAAAGTTAAGGATAAGTCAATTGTAATTTTGATCGACAGTGGTAGCACCCACAATTTCATTAACATGAAACTAATCAAATTCTTATATTTGAAATTGGTTAAAACTTTTCCTTACAAGTTAAGATTGCTAATGGGTAGACTTTAGTGAGCAAAACTAAGTGTCCTAACTCAGAATGGGAGATGCAAGGAACATTTTCCATTATAGTTTGAGGGTGTTGGATTTAGTTAAGTATCAAATGGTGTTAAGGATCAATTGGCTTAAACAATACAATCCTATCACTTTTGATTTTATTTCTCCCTCTCTTATAATTCAAAAAGAGAATGTACCATTAATATTGAAAGGGGCTCAAGAGTCTGGTTCTTTAAGCATTATTTCTTGTAAATCTTTTCAAAAATATTTCAAAAGGAAGGTACTCAATTGTCCCATTTTTTTTCTCTATAAGTAACTTCTGCCACCTTAGAGACTCCTACCCCAAAACCAGACTTACCCAATCCTGCTATTCAATACCTTTTAGAGTTATACACTGACATTTTCCAAGACCCACAAGACCTTCCACCTCTTAGATCCCATGAGCACACAATCACACTCTTTCAAGATGCTAAGCTTGTTAATATCAGACTTTGCAGATATAACCACCTTCAAAAAGATGAAATTGAGAGACAAGCTAAAGAGATGCCTACCTATTCCCTAGTCCAGCCTAGTAATAGCCCCTTTGCCTCCCCTATACTTTTAGTCAAAAAAAGGATAACACTTGGCAGTTATGTGTTGATTACAAACAAATTAACAAACTGACTATGAAAAATAAATACCATATTGTATCATTGATGACCTCTTGGATGAGTTAGTACATGCCAAATACTTTTCTAAGATAGATCTTAAAGATGGATACCACCAAATTAGGATGTTTGAACCTGATATACCAAAAATTGCCTTTAGAAACCACCATGGCCATTTTAAATTTAAGGTCATGCCTTTTGACCTCACAAATGCCCCTACTACCTTTCAATCTGTTATGAATAACATTTTTGGGCCCTACTTTAGGGAGTTTATCTTGGTATTTTTTTACGAAATACTTATTTATAGCCCTACTTTTGCCCTTCACTTATAACACCTTCAAACAATATTTGATCTTCTTAGGTCACATAAACTATTTGCAACACTCTCCAAATGCATTTTCTTTCAACCATAAGTAGAGTACTTAGGGCATGTCATTAGTGGTGAGGGCATGGCTACTGACCCTAAAAAGACAGAGGCTATGTTAAACTGGCCTAAGTCAATCAAATCTTTGAGAGGTTTTTTGGGGTTAACAGGCTATTATAGAAAATTTATTAAGAGATATGGCATTCTTAGTAAACCCTTGATAGATTTATTGAAGAAAGATGCATTTAAGTGGTCTGATGTTGCTAAATCTGCTATTGAATCCCTCAAAAAAGCTTCTCCACTTCTGCTTGCTTCGCTTAACTTCACTATCCCATTTGTCATTTAGATTGATGCAAGTCACTCTGGTTTAGGGGCACTTTTGATGCAACAGAACCATCCTCTTACTTTCTTAAGCAAAACACTCAATCCTAAACACTTGGGCCTTTCTATATATGAGAAAGAACCTTTATTGTAATTATGGCTATTCACCACTAGAAACACTACTTGGAACATGCCCCATTTATCATTAAGACTGACCATTGAAGTCTCACCCATCTTTTGCATCAAAGATTGCACAATTATGTGTAGCAAAAAGGCATAACTACCTTATTGGGCTTACTTACACTATTCAGTATAAAAAAGCAGCAGAAAATAGAGTTGTAGAAGCACTATCTAGGGAGGCTTTATCTCATTTTTTTGAATTGAATGTTATCTCTAGCACACAACCGCTATGGTTGCAAGAAGTGACTGTGAGCTATGAGTAAGATGATTTTGCTAAAAATACTATCAAAACAATCACAGTTTCTCCTTTTACTAATCTCAATTTTACTTATTCTGGAGGGTTGTTACTCTATAAGAAAAGAATTTATGTGGGCAGCTCAACATCTCTTAAACAACATCTCTTCACTAATTTTCACTTTTCGCCTTTTAGGAGCCCACAGTGGTATGAGAGGCACTTACCACAAACTGGAACAATACCTTTATTAGACTGGTATGAGGCAGGATATTCAAACTTAGGTGTCCAGTTGTGATGTATGTCAGCAATGTAAGTCTAAATCCATTCCTTACCCTGAATTATTATAACCTTTACCTGTGCCTACTTGGCATTGCTCCACATATCTATGGATTTTATTAAGGGTTTACCAAAATCATCTAATAAAATTGCTATTTTGTGGTGGTGGAGAAATTCTCTAAGTATGCACATTTTGTTGGATTGTTCATCCTTTTATTGCTGCTAAAATTGCAAAGATTTTTCTTGATCATATATTTAAATTGCATGGGATACCATAGACTATTATATCTTATAGAAATAGAGTTTTCATAAGTTTATTTTGGAAGGAGCTATTCATTGCTATGGGCACTAAACTCCATTTCAGTTCTGACTATCACCTACAGACAGATGGGCAGACTGAAAGGTTTAATAGATGTTTAAAAACTTATCTCAGGTGCATGACATTCTCTAAACCATCTGGTTGGGCTACTTGGCTAAGTCTAGCAAAGTGGTAGTACAATGTTTCCTTCCAATCTTCTCTAAAAATGTCTCCCTTCAAGGTCTTGTATAGTTTTGATCCCCCTATTATTATTAATATAACTTAGTCCAGGTTTTACATCAGCAGCTTCAATAGAAGATATGCTTTTAGAAAGACAACATATGTCTTCTCTTTTAAGAGACACGCTATTGAATGCTTAGAATTGTATGAAACAATTTGTTGGTTCTAAGAGAATTGAAAGGCTTACACTACTTACACTGATCTGCCTCAGTAGGGATCGACTTAGCGGTGTACCTACTCAGCCGCAGAAACTCCTGCTCATACTCTGATACGGTCATCTGACCCTGCCTGAACTCGAAAAACTCCACTATCCTCTGATCCATATACAGCTCCCCCACAAACTTCTCCCGAAACTTAGAGAGAAAGAAGTCCCTTGTCACATCCTCAGCTCTCCCTGTCTTAATCACAAAATCCCACCATAAATAAGCCTCCTCTTTTACTAAGAAAGTGGCACAAGTCAATCTGTCCCGAGGACTACACTGTAGCTTAGAGCCAAAACCCTACTATAGAAGGACCATCATCCTTTCGACCCATAAAGTCAACAGCACCATACCTCCACAGTCTCTCTATCGGGGAACGAACTGGAATAGAGGTTGGTGCGACTAGAGTCTAGGGAACTACTCCCGCAACCTGCCTCAACACAGCTACCAACTACTGCACCAAATCACCCTGATTAGGCCCCGTAGGACCAGCAGCAGCCTGCCCCGCGGTAGGGGCCGCTCTGCATCTAAACCTAATACACCGCCAGCAGCACCACCGGCTAGCACACCCTATAACATTGCACCCTTAGGAGGGGCATAATTATCTACCTGCTCATCAGATAGATGCTGAGACATAACTTAATCTACAAAGACCAATAGGTTTGCATCAGAGAGAAGTTTTCAAAATAGACTAATATGACATGTATTTAACTTAAATCACTTATATAATTACTCCAAATCAGATAACTCTCACACTAATTCACATATCCTAGAATCGACTAAACTTATGCTCGAATACCACTAAATGTAACACCCGCCATCCAATCCCAG